>JAODAL010006444.1:0-133515 GCA_025379985.1 Phyllomedusa bahiana | reverse complement strand
TCCAGCAGTAATGCGCCTGGATTTGCTGTTTAAAAGTCATAGATGTGTTGCTTCGTATGGTTGTAGTGCAACATGCCTGCAGCACGCCCTCCAATCTCAGGAGCCACCGGCACTTTGTAATGCACCAAATATTGGAGTGCGCGTCATTAAAAATGTAGCGAACAGTTTTCAGGCTGAAAAGACACCAGACTTCAAGGCACAGCCCTGTACATACGTGTTGGCCCAAATTTATATTACATTGTAATTATGCTAAAAGGTGGCATTTCCTTTAGCCTGCTGCATGGCATTTTTCATTCACAAAACTTTTAAACCCTGATCATGGTTCGGAATTGATGCTAACCTATAGAACTATCCATGATCCTGAATTGACTCTAAACTATAATAGGTATTATCTCTGGTTCTGAATTGGTCAGCTGGTGTGGGTCGCTCGTCTGCAGCAACGTCTTTTGGCGTCGTTGTAGACTTAGGGGTTTGCGGCACCCAGGGCTGCAGGTGCGCTGTGATCGGGGCTGTACTACACAGCCCCAATCCCAGAGCATCTCCTGCAAGCACTGGGGAGTGGAGGAAACCTCCGCTCCCCGGTGCTTTAACCCTTTGATTGCGGCGGTGCGTTACCGCAACGCAGTCAAAGGGTTCCCCTGCTCTGTTGAGTGATCGGAACACCAGTCATCCGACAGAGCCCGGGGAAGGCTGCACAGTCAGCCCTGGGGACCTAGAGTGGCCCCAGAGCTGTCTGTGTATCAAGCCAGTGACCAGGACACACTGTGTGCTTTCCAGATCACTGCCTGTGTCATAGTGACACAGATTAGAATGTATTAGCATATATGAATATGCTAATACATTACTGAGTATTAAAAAAAAAAAGTAAAACAGTTCTCCCTTCATGGGATTAAACAAAAAGTAAAAAATATAAAAAGTGTAAAAAATGAATAAAAAAATAAATAATAAAATAAAAAAAAAATTTAATAAAAAATAATTGTGCATAAATTACACACAAAAAAAACCCTACACATATTAGGTATCCACACAACCGTAATAACCTGTAGAATTAATCTAACAAGTTATTAAGTGTGGAATTTGAATGGTGTAAAAAAACAATAATTTAAAAAAATAAAATAAAATTTTAAAATTCTGAAATAATTTCTAAGTGAACTTAAACTATTCCCCCATAAAGTACAACTTGTCCCGAATAAAACGAGACCTCAACCAACTGCATCATTGAAAAAATAAAAAATTTACAACTGATGAAACGCAAGGAGGCAAAAACTAAAAAAATATTCTGGTCATTAACTACTTTTCAGGCCTGGGGCTTAAGGGATTAAAGGGGTTGCCTCGCTACAAGGATCGCTTTTTATGTTAAAGATCTTGCAAAAACAAGTCACTTTTCAATATGTGTTCATTAACAGTGTCCTACCTATTCCTAGATATCCCCTCTTGTATGGGCTACGTCAGCTCCTCAGGTCGCTATAGCTACAGACCTGTTCGATCTCTCCTAATAGGCTGCCAGCGCTGGTTGCTATAGCTATAGACCTGGTGTCCTCAGTAACTCGTCACTGTAGGCCTGTAGAAGCCATTAAAGCTGGTAAACCGCCCCTGAATTCAAAAATTAAACCAACAAAACAGGACCCTTTTGAAGGTAAAGGTGGAATTTTCCCAAATATAGTGAGACTAACAGGTGCTATTTAACTATAGTAAGTACTATCCATGGTGCTGAATTGGTCCCAAACTATAGTAAGTATTATCCATGGTCCTGAATTTGTCCAACACTATAGTAAGAACTATCTGTGGTCCTGAAACCGTTCTCTAAAATCCTGTATTTTCTTCCCATGATTTCAAATATTCATCTAGAATCACTGTAACTGACCTGGAGAAAAAAACAAAAATAGCTCTGATCCAGGGAAGAAATTACTCTGCATTTAAACCACGCATTACTAAGATGTTGAAGTAGCTATTTCATAGGAAAGTTTCTTTGCACCAAGTGCCTTTACCCAGTCGTCACCAGCACTGATTAGAAAGTGAAATTGTTAACTATTTATTCATATAATTCCAGGAGGAATAACTGAGGGACAACAAAATGCCAAATTCTATGAAGAGATGCTCCAGAATCAATGTTTCATGGGGCATATTTAATAAAATATTTATTAAAACAAACATGCCAAGGATGATGACATGTCTTCTTTGAGAAGAGAGAGCCTATTTGAGCTTTGTGCAGTTTAGCTATTCAGGCAGTACAGTATAACCCACCAAATGAGTCTGCCTCTCTTTCTTTCTGAAAGAGATCTATCCACTGACAAACTCCCTTTAAAGTAAATGAAATGCTTGATATATTAAATAACGGTTTAGCAGAGCTGAATATGTCATTGAGCTATTTAATAGTTTGCTTTAGCTAGCTCAGTAGGTTTACCTACAATACTGTGGTAAACTACAGGAAATTGGGCAGTGATGTGCAGAAGGAGTAATGAATAAAAAATTCCATATGTTCCATTCTATTTTAACACCGGTGTCAGTGAATTAAGCCATAACTGATTATTATTATACACTCAGTATCAGCCCTATAATAGCATACATCTTTAGGATTATCTTATGCTATCTGTGGTTCTCCATAGGACTAGGGCAAAACCCACTCATTAGATATTCAGATGCAATGCTGGATCACCTACCATCTAAGTATTTATAAAATGGCACGGTTAGTGAACTATTTGTGTGCTTGGGTGAAAGTGTATATTGAGTGGAAAAATTATGCCATTGCGAATAAGCAAAGCTGAAATTGTGGAGCACCACTGTCCATTGACATGAGAGCACCACCGGCAGACCAACATACGGCAGAGGAGCAGCTTACCACCAAAATGAACCAGGTGGCTACCAGACATGTTTCTAAAACATTAGTTAAAAAAACCTACTGCCTGTGTTGCTCTGAAGCAGACGTGTGATCACTCCATCTCCTGCTAACCAAGTTGCATCTGCAGAAAATGCTTCAATTTTCATGGCAGTATCAGAATTGGATCTCCACTGATTGACAAAGGGTTGTCTTCTCTGATGTGTCATATTTTCTGCTTCATCGAATGGATGGATGTTGGCGTGTCAGATGAGAAATATCAGAAAACAAACACCCTCAACCATTGATGCATGCCCCAGTGTTATGCTCTGGGGCATGTTTTTTTGGCATTCTCTGGGCCACTAATCAATGTAGAAAGCACTCTCAACTGATTTGGGTATGAATCCATCCTTGCAGATCATGTACACCATACCTGCCGAATGTATTCTTTGGGGAAGATGGGATCTTCCAGCAAGACAATGTGATATATCACACGGCAAGAAATTTACAACATTAGTTGTAATGACATGAGCAAGTACTAACTTGGTCCCCTTATTTCACAGACTTAAACCCAATTCAGCATCTATGGGACCGCCTCAATTGTCATGTTTTCTCTAAGGATCCCCCCTTCGCATCCTCCAGCAGCTGTGGGTTGCAGTCAGCATAGCTTCAGATACCTGTGACAACCTGCCAGGAACTTATTGAGTCACTCGCAGCCCGTCTAGCTGCTTTCCATGCTCCACATGGCGGTTACTCTGGATTTTAGCTGTTGTGGTCATAATAATGTGAATATATTAGTGTGACTTGACATTGTATATGGGAATATCTTACTGAAGACTCTAAATGGGCAGATTAGAGATGTTGTGATCCCATATGATCCACCGATTTGAAGTAATCAATAACATCTAAAGTAAATTTCTTTGCAAATTCCTAGTATACGTTGCATCAGTTCATCACCATTTTTAAACTTCTGCATGCTGCTAATGAATGAAAACATTCTTGTTTATATCCTGAGGCTGAAAACCTTTAGGCTATGTCTACACAGCTAAGTTAAATACTGTCTGAAATCTGGAAGTATTTTAACTTCGCCGCAACGCGGTTTTTGAGTTTGCGTCAAAAGCCAAAGTCGGTTTTCATATTTGCCATCAGCCCTGTACATTGAATCTATGGGAATCCAATGGCAATCTGGCGGAAGGTATGACACATTTGAAAGTCCACTGGAATCCGGCAGATTTCAAAACCAACCGGAAAAAATCTGTGTTGTGTAGACTACAGCACATAATTTTTATTGCTATCTATGGGGCACTGATTACAGTCAGATTTTCGGCTGATTCTAAATACTGAATCTCCCGAAAATCAGACCAAAAACCTGTTCTGTGTAGACATAGCCTTACAGACCTTTTACTCTAGCTCACAGTTAAGAGTTTCAGGCTATATCCATTTGTGTGTTGTTATTTGTTATTTTCAGTTCCATCATAGGAACAGAAAATAAAAAATTACAACAGCACTAGTGGCCTAAAGCGCCGCTATCCCCATTCTGTGATATGTCTGGCTAAAAGTAAGCTACAAGCTGGTCTGAAAAGTGCTCATAGGAAAATTTCTCTAAAGCTGAGTTATTGAACAATAAAAAATCTGCAGGTTTTTTTGTGTTTTAATTCAACCTTTTCAAGCTCTCTGCTTGCTGTCAGCAAATTTCTATGGGAGTTCCAAATATAGCCAAGCACACTCGGTTTTCTATACCTGGAACTTCCATAGTAATGAATCAGGAAGGCGGCTGCAAGCAAGGTCCTTCCCATTTTCAGAGATGGTCATCTCGTAGTGAGCTACAGTATGAGCCAACCTGCAGTGCTGAAAAGCACTCATAGGAACACCCCTTTAACTCACACAAAGGTGAAATTAAAGGGCTTGTCTAAACATGGCTATATTCCAGAACGCCTGTCCATGGGTTTGCTTTAAGTATAGTGGGTCAGTCGCATTCACTTCAATGAAGGTGAGCTGCAGTAACAGAAAGAGACTCATGGACAGGTGTGATGTTTCTGAGAGAAAGCAGATGTTTTTCTAATCCAGAATAATCCATTAAATATTAACCCCTCCACTATAATATATTGTATAATTGTTGAGCAATTTTTGAGCCGAAATTCTACAGATCTGATATGTATCAGTTTTCTGCAAAACCAGAACAGTTTTGTTGCCCCACTTACAGGCACAGTTTGAATTTTTCTCTTGCTCAAATCTTTCTCATCAGAACCTCCCTGCAGAGTTCAGGTGTCCCAATTCTGTCACTTCTTAATTAGTGGATCATGCAGGACAGTGATGAGACGCAAGGTAAGAAACAGCAATCATTTGTTCCAATGTGTCTCAACATGTGTAAACACTTCCAGAATGACTCTGCAGTGTGTAGTACTAAAGCTGAGGTCAGTCAGTGACTGGGAACTAAATAGGGTTTCCTGGTGATCTGTGGGCCCCTCTACAAGGCAGTGATCACCCTAATTGGAACACAAAAATCATTTTCATCATCCTGAAAATACAGAACAGTCTGGCAATGACAGAGTTAAGCACTGACACTTCTGGTAATTTCCCTGCAGATCGCTGGCACACAGGGTACAATCCTCATTAAATTGCCTTCTTAACCCTTTTGTTACTGGATTGATAAAGCTGGAGAAAACATTTCTTACTCCTACACTGTACATGCTATATCTTCTGTCACTGTTAAAGAGCAGGCATACCTAAAATACCTGAAATAGGAAATATTGGGAAATCTGAACAGAAGAAGGATGGTCCATTGTGGAACTAAAAGCCCTTCTCACTTATGAGCCACCCCAAGTAATGATTCAGTTTCAAGTGGCAGATTAAGGCAGGCCACTACGGCACTTCTCCCACCCTATGGCATGATCAGTGCCATCATTTTAAATCACCAATACTTTTTATACCTCACTGTAGGACTGATTGACTTACCATTATGAGATAATGGAGCTTGAAGCTCTTCGTCAGTAAAAGGGAGCTAGAACTCTTATACAGATTTTACATCTGACTTTGATTGTTGCTCTGGGGTTGTCTCTTTTTCTATACTCCAAAGAGACAGAATTTGCCTTCATATTTGTGTTCTACTTTAGATTCTGGTTGAAGTAAAATTTGACCTGAATTTCAGTGATTTAATTCAGGTTGGTCAAAATCAAATTTTGGCAGAAATAAGCAAAAAGTCTACCTTAACCTTAAACCTCATCCTAGCTCCAACTCTAAGGCTATGGAACTCCTGAGGAATCCCAGAGGTAGACTCAGTCAGGTTTTCAAACTGTCAACCATCCCCATAGATTTTAATAGAAAATCCATTTAGTAGTCCAAACTGGCTAGGGGGGGATTTTTACACCTCCAGCATTCCGAAAACTTAGAACATGCTCAATCTTCCACCCAGTTTTCGTGCAGAAAATGTGCACTTCAATTTTTGAGGGGGGCAGAAGAACATAAACCGCAAACCACATACATAACCGTCACCCAAAAGCGTGCAAAAGATGACAAAATACTGTAAGACAGAACCCGACCGGTATTTTGTCTATGCCGTGTGGTCGTATCATTAAGATTAGGGTTCTTCAGGTGTTGTTCAGATGTCTGGTGGTGTTCTTAAGCAATATGGAGACATTTGGTTGCTGTGGGTGCTTTCTAGAGGCCAGAAGACAGTAGAATTCTTCCCTGATAGTCGTTAACAGCAATTTGGGTTCAGGACATCCTGAGCCTAAATTTCTACAGCTTTGTCCGACTGCTTTCAAACTGAATAGACAGAGCTTTTAAGTAACATAATCATTAATATAGAAGGATCTGGTGTAAGATATATAAAATACTTATTTATTTAAAATGTCACATTTAGTTATCTGGATAAATCATTCTTTTTCTTATTATTCTTTCTCTTAAATGTCAGATACTTAAGGAAAAAATCCCTTTGCTGTGTGCTTTTCGGTACAATATCCGGGCGTCTCTCGAGCCTCCTCCTGGATGCTGGTAATTGCTTATTGCCCCATGCTGTGATCTGGATTACATTCTTTTAAAGCAAGATGTAAGTTTAGAAACTCTCAAATGCCACCGAACTGCCACCTAATATAGGAAGAGGTGAAAGTAATTAATCTAAAGGGCGATCGCAGACTGTTCAATGAAGAAACTCAATTTATTCTGGTTTAGATGCTCAGTGGCAGTTTTTTGGGAAGATCTATGAAGTTAAAGGGGTACTGTGCTGTGGATAATTCCTTTTTTAAAGTCGGCTGATATAAAGCTAGGTCTAGGGTGTCCTACTGCTCAACAAATGTAAACTTTGAGGGAACCCACCAGCAGGCAATCAGTTCCTTTACAACACTCCTGCACTTTGCATGTACAGTATGTAGGTATAACACTGCAGAGAAAGCTGGCATACATGGGTCCTGGGGCCTAAGGGGTCCAAAGGATCCTGAGCCACATAAGAAGAGACCAGTATAATAAATGATAGGTGTGGGTCCTGTAATAGAATTTGCCATGACCCCAAAAGAGGTTCCAATTACCCATTTGCTAAGTTATCAACTGCAAAATTTAAAATGAGATCATATCCTAAAAAGCTTCTTTCCTTAAGAAAACCCTTTTTCATATACCTTTTAATTAAATACTAAGTTCATATATAGTAGAGAAGCCCTTTGTTCAGGATCCTTATCTTTTGGGCAGACTGGGGACTGATTACAAAGGGTGTCCCCCGCTTTGGAGGATCTGCCCTGCATTGCACAAGACAGTCCATTCATTTGATTGGGCACTAATTTCCCCTGTATACTTACTGACAGATGTCCGTACAAATTTCAGTTTTTGGTCGGTGTGTCGCAGCATCCGGACACTATGTGATCAGATTATTTTCAAAGGACTCTTCTAACAAGATGAGATTGTCCAAAGTGGAGAACTTCTTCATGGAATGGGCAGCATGCTGGCTCAATGGTTGGCACTATTGCCTTGAACCCACACGGCTCTGGGCTCCTGGATTTGACTCTAACCAAGGGCAATGTGGGGCACTCTGGTTTTACCCCACTTATAAGACGTTTTTTGGATTCTGAATCAAGATAGGAACAGAGACTGATGTGTATGATGACAATCTCAATGCTGCGCGTCAGTGCTATATGAATGAATACAATTATTGCAAAAATGACAAGTATGTCACTGCTGCAATAATAAGACCCAGATGTTAAGTAAAGCACAATGTAATCATGTTTCTAGACAAATGTTCAAAATCAGGCAGCCAGATCCACATTCAAAGCTTAAAATCTGTAAAGAATGCATGACCATAGGATAACCGCCATACCGCAATTGACCAGTAGGTGGCCTATTGACATCACAAGCCACTACTCCCATCCATTGAGGGATTCTGTATACAATATTCAGTGATACAGGTTCCTTCCTCCCATCCTCTGTATTTTTGTACGAGCCTGGGATAATGGCATGTATATGAGAGAGCGGAGTGAGGACCATATGCATAGGGGGTCTCCTAGAGAGATCCAGCCACCAACTGCCTCCCCCTGCAACT
This sequence comes from Phyllomedusa bahiana, assembly GCA_025379985.1. Taxonomy (NCBI): domain Eukaryota; kingdom Metazoa; phylum Chordata; class Amphibia; order Anura; family Hylidae; genus Phyllomedusa; species Phyllomedusa bahiana. The sequence goes on along the minus strand of JAODAL010006444.1, from coordinate 125,176 downwards.
TCACAGGTAAAGAGAACTTTAATGCATTTCATATCATCCTCTGCCCCTCCTCGGTTTTTATTGGGGACTTTGAGATTCTCACCTGCTTTGCTTTGGTGCAGCTTAGAAACTTTGTTGTCTTCCCATTCACCATGTATTGAATATTGTGCAATATTTGAGTCTGTGACAGTGATTTAGAATTGGGAGGAAGCAGCAACAGATGTAGCAGAGGGAAAAGCTCTAGTGTTTTCAGATAGAATTTAATTCCCTGATACATCTGTGGTGGCTTAATCCCAGTATGGCACTGGTCTTACACCAGCAGAGCTTTCAAGCCTTACATGGAAAATGCCAGTATTACGTTATAACTGTGCGAGCACCTAGACCCGATAGATTGCACCCACGGGGGGATGGGTATTGATTAGGAGATGGTGTGGGGGTGTAATCACCTAATGAGCATAGATGACTTTGGAATATTAAATGTGTCCTACTTCTCTGATAGGGTTAACTAGCTTCAGTGACACAGATATGGAGTGACTTTGATAAAGCAGGATGTTACTCTAGAAATCCTGCCACCTGGGGATTAGAAAGGATGGCAGTCCCACTGAGTGTCTCAGAAATCATCTCAGACCCTTTCCACCCAGAAAAGCGCGAAGAGTTTTCTATGTGTTGTATCTTCTTCTGTTGTAGTTTTCATGGACTGGTGTCTTGGACCCCTTCTTAAGCTCTTGATGCCAACCCTGCAGCCTTGAGTCAAGTGTTACCATAGCTGAAGATCTCCACAGGACATAGACAGTCTCTAACAGCAGGTGGATCTGCAGACTCCAGGAGAATGGCTTCTATTGGAGACTTTGACCCTGTACACACCAGTGTGCCAGCCACTAAGATCGAGATCACGGTATCATGCAGGTAGGAATCATTTAAAAAGTAAAGATATCTAGAAAGGGGAGAGTGAAAACTCAAAATGGAAAAGGTACTAGTGTATGCAGAGTCTGGGGGAAATGTTTAGTTCCCATGGATTGGGTCATTAAACGATAAATCTGCGGTAGGTATTATGTGCCCCCCCACCCCATCGTGTTGGATGTTGTATTATAGGCAAATGCTTGTGCCATTATATCTCTGTGTGTAAGACATTACACCTGGCAACAGGCTGGGGAGCATTACAATAAGGGCCATCATGTGCTCAACAAGGTCCAGTGTCTTTGTCTGATGGTTCATTATCTAGAACACTCAATCAGCATCTAATGTATGGGGGACTCTAGGCATTTATCTACTGTGTGCCTTCGAATTGAGGTCCAGTGTGTGGAGCCCTCTACCTAGATTTACTGTAGTAGGAGTTATATCACATTCCAGGGATGAAGGCAATGATGAATCACGTTCTAGTATCTAAGGTGCTATATGAAGGTCCATTGCACGGAGTCTCACCCAACATATAGCGTACAGCACCAAGTTTCTGAGCAAACTATTGAATAAAACCCAGGATATATTTAGGTCCAGCACTGTACAGAATCTAAAAACCAATTAACCAGTGAATACAGGTCCAGTATGTGAGAAGACGACATTGGTAAAGTCTATATAATCTCGGAGCACCACAGATCTCCTGAATAAATGGACTTTATAGAGAGATCAGACTCCTTTGGTACTGCTTGGAGATTTCGATAACCACCGTAGATCTAATGCAAAATATGAGAAGTGTCATTGCTCTGAATACACGTTTGTTTTGATGGAAATCAGAAATCTCCGAGCAGAAGCAAAGAGGTATAACTGCTTATCCCATTCATTCTGGAAATCAGTAGTGATCTGTGATCCAAGATTTCATCAATGTAATCTTCTCACCTGTATTTATGACAGATCCAAAAAATATTTTCACTAAATATCCCTTTAAATTGTATAACAAGCCTAAATAAACTAAGAGAATACTATTGTGTAGTAGGACAATTGATATCCTTTACCCCCGTACGCTGATGGATACTACTGTACAAGACTGTGTTCTGCAAACTGTTGGGAAACTACAATTCACAGCATTTCTAAACAGTTGTCTGTCAGGAGAGGCTGCGGGTTATAGTCCACCAACAGCTGGAGAGCCACCAGTTGCAGACATCTGGTATGGGGATGTCACAAATGCCTAGCCAGTAATATAGTGGAGTCATCATGCAGAAAGAGGACAATACCTCCACATGGCACTGGCAACAAAAAGAGCAATGCAACAACATAATCATATGTAGTGCACATGAGATTGTCAGAATAAGCAGCGCTGGGTTTGTAAAACATGGCAGGGCTGGGTTTGTAAGATGTAGTTGCGTGTAGCATATTGGGTGTAGCAGAGCTAAGTTTGGCAGATTTAGGGAAATGGTGTTTGTTACACAGCAGAGCTGAGTTGGTAGTTTTTTAACAGGACATGGTTTTGAGGCATAGGAGGGCTGAGTGTGTTTTATATAGTGGGACAGTGGGTGTTTAGAACTTAAAAGAAGACTGAATTTTAAGAAATATTTGAAGTGATGTGTGTGAGACATTAGCGGTGAATGTATGTCGGACCCCAGTACCAGAGTTTAACTTGTGATATGTAGCAGGACATGATTTGAGTTGATAAAGCAGAGCGCTGTATGTTTTATGTAGTTAGTGTCGAGGAGAGCGTGGCTGACATTGTACTGAGTTGAGATGAACTAAATTTAAAATCACTTTGTGTTAATTGTGGTTTTCCATAAGGATCTGTTTTCGTCTACTGCATTGTTTTGACCAAGTGAATTATCACATTTCACATAAGGACAGCTAAATGACAAATTCAGCACAGCTACATCTGTAATGTACAACGCCATGGCACATGTTGGCATGTTCTAAGACCATTCCGTGGGATTGTGCAAGATTAGTAATGTATATTGTTCTGCATTGAACTGGATTTACTCTAGTAATCCTGGACATCCTATGTGCTTCATTATTGAATGGTATAGAGTATGACCAGTTCGTTTATCCCTAATCACAGCTGATATTAGGAAAAAACTCATCTCTGGATCACTCTTAATTACTTCTGCTGGCTTCAGCGGATTGTTGTACTCGCTCAATTAACGCTGGATTCCAATCCAAGATCCACTGGGGTGGAAAATAACTGTACAGATTGCTTTTAGATAAGGGTTAATGTGAGGTACAGGGGGAAGGGGGCTGCATCACAGGGGAGCTCTACAGTATGGAGGAGCTGCAATAATAACATAGCCGTATCCATGGTCTGGCAGCGGAGAGGTTAAACATTTCTTATTACATGTCTGCGCCCATAGAAAACAGCATGAAATGTTCTAGAGAGGCTTTGTGACTCGGCAGTGAGGGGGAACAGTAGCAGCATATGGACGGGGATTGGAAAATAATTCAAACTGTGCGGAGCGAAAAATACTGGAGGTCTGTGCGCTGGTGTCCCCGTCTCCAGGGAGGAAAATATATCTACTCCCCTCACACAGTGAGCTGTAATAATGTGTGTGGTTACATATACTACAATTATGTAGCTATAGGATACAGCGATATACATAACAGAGCATGCCGATATATCCAAATACATAAGGCTACAGCTGTATCTCTACCTATCATGTATATTCTTAGAATAGGTCTCCTCCATCATCTGATCATTTCATGCACGTGAGCTCATGTAGATTAGTTTACTCATGCAGACAGTGCCGTATATAGGAAATGTTAAATGGTCCCTGTCCTTTGCTCCCAGTCTATATCTTTATATATTGTTGCGAGCTAAACTTTTACTCTAGCAAGCAAATGAGTGTAATTGGCGTAAAAGCAGAGATACGTTTCGGGGAATCTTGGCCTGACTAGAGCAGCTGACAAAAATTGCAAACTCCAGAGGATGCACTCCAAGCTACTACATGTTTAAAAGGCAATTACATCGACATATATTTATATGCAAATACAATTATCAAAAGACATTGGGTAGCTGATACAATAGTATGTGGCAAGTATATATCTATTCATGAGAAATAATATGCTTCCACGTATAAATATTGCATATAATCGGCACAGTCACCTCAATATTGTGCTTCAAGCTGTTGGCCCATATGATCAAAATAATAGATATCTCATCCCAGGATAGTGACTGTAATAGAAAATGCATTCAATTATGGTCAGAGTTCTTGTTCCAAGGCAATGACTGCAATATATATAGTATATATGCAGGGCACAGTGGAGTGAGTTTGGATGAAATGACTTCCATCTCCTCTCCCCCGTGCTTGGTACTGCTCAATTTGATTTGGGCACGGATTGCGAGTATAGCAGGTGGCGCTCTCCAACACACTGGTGAATAGGTGTAGTATTCTCCCTCAACCCCTACCACCTAGCTGGTGAGTGCAGGCCACACAGTCCTCTACAGTATAAATAATTAGCTGTCTACTCTCCCACATACATAAATTAATTAACATGTCATGTGGTCATCCATCCACATGGTGTTAGCACTTTGGCTGCAAATCGACATGGGACACATTGAGGCATATATATTATATAGGTCACTATAGGGGCATACGAGTAGATAGGGCCACAAAACTAGCATCACAAGACTTTGGGGCTAATTCACATCACCATAGCCAGTACATACTATTTAAAGCATGAAGTACCCAGTGCTTGTGTGTCCAATCCTGATTATTCTAGGATAAAATAGGTAGCATGACTCTTATCGACAGTTTTCCTTTTCCGGTTTACATTACAGTAACCCTGAGAATATAGAGCTTTGCTGAAGTTCAAATCACCCTTAGCAGCAGCCCTGACTGCCTCTATGGTATCCATCCTTACTATCAAAGTCCAAAGCATGAATCCAAAGGTCCTCTCTGCTTTAGACAATCCCTATTTATTCCAAGGTTCCCTTTACAATAAGCTTGTCAAGAAGATTCACCCTACTAGGAACCTCAATGATCAGCTGTAATCTGTGCAGAAATCTTGTAGTAAGTGTTCCCTAAGTGGTTCATATAGTGTAACCAAAGGGGAAATGTCTTACCTGGTTCTCTATTAAATGATGGGTTATTTGTGTGACGCATGGGCAAGATGGGATAGTCGTTGAAGCCATTCTTTGTAGCTTTGACCATGGGGTAAGAATCCGGTACAGAAGAATGTTCTCTATTAACTCATAATAATCTTATAGGGTACTATATGAAAATAAGTTTTCTAAACTAAAGAACATGTCACTTCTTTTCTAGTCAAATTTTATGATTCAGAAGATCTACAGTGGAAACTGTGTTTACCCAACTTTCCCAAATAAGATCTAATCAAGAAATGACAGAAGAGAATGACTCAATGACTATAGGTTGGGATCTATTTCATCAGAAATCAGTTAGAAATGTCCATTTACATTATCCATGGTTGGCATGTGAACGACGGGAAGTTTCTATACACAAAGATGCCTTTGTGTATAGAAACGTGCTTTATGAATATAGAGATGCACAACCAATCTATATGGAAATCTCTAGTCATCTTTATCCGGCCCAGCGTCTCCAGCTCATCACTCCAAGATTTATTGTATTTTTTTTTATAAATGTTGAACACTAACACTATAGAGCCAGTAACTGTGTCATTGCGGGGCATAGGTGTCAAGGTGCTGGAGTAAATAATGGGACAATTTATGCAGAGGAAATGACCTATTGGAGTTCAGTAATTATGAACAAAAGGATAGTTTAAGCATAAATTATGTTCTAAAGAACATCTTGAAGGACCCTTAATACTTAGAGGACCAGGTGTCGTTTACAGAATGCAGCTAGTACTCAATAATCAGTTACATAGACCTTACCCACCTCCTTTACAGGGCTTCCTGTTCACTTATTCTACATGGGCTCTGTTCACCTTTGCTACAGGGTCTTGCCCATCTGATCCAATTGGATTTTGTATGTCTGTTTTACTTGGATCCTGTCCACCTGTTCCACATAGATCCTGTCCAAATATTGCACAGGAATCTTATCTACCTATTCAACATGCAGTATATCTTATCCAATTGTTTTACATATATGCTGTATGCACATGGAACTTGTCCAACTGTTTTGCATGACTATTCTCTGCATGTTCAGCATGTATCATGTCCACCTTTTCAATAAAGACCCTGCTCAAATGTTCTACTTGAACCTTTTGGCACCCTATTAATGGATTCTGTTCACCTGTTCTACATGGATCCTGTGCACCTGTTCTATATGGATTCTATCTACCTGTTTCAAACAGACCCTATTCAGCAGTTTTACTTGAACCCTTCCCCATGCTCCTCATGTATGCTGTCAACATACTCTCTATGGATCCGGTCTAGTGTTATGCTACAGATATGAGTAGGACAGATTTGAACGGACTCAAAGTTTGCTATTCATTGCAGAGAAATAGTACAACCAATCATTTCAGACAAGACAAAAAGTGTATTTTTCATTGATCGGATACACAACCATTTTTACTGCCTGGAAAAAGACCGGTGTCTGGTTGTTCACTTTTCCAATGACCAATAGCAAATTTCCAGTCCAGCCAAAACAACCCTACAAAATCCAAAGAGAAATTCTGTCAAGCTGTTCCAATTGGATCCCATCCACTTGTTTCACATGGATCCTGTCCACCTATTCCTCATAGATGCCATTCACCTGTTCCACATGGATCCACCTGTTCCTCATGGATTACCAGTTTCACATGGATTCCATCCTCCTATTCCTTACAGATCCCATCCACCCTTTCCATCAGATCATGCCCAGACTCTCCATCAGGAGGATGCTTTACTCCAAATATTTTGCTCTAATTTGTCAATGACAAAGACAGCATCAAAATGTTTGGGGGACTCATAAAATATCATGACCGTTTAATTTAGAGAAGTGGTGTTGGTCCCAGACGTGGGGTCTTGATTAGATCATATACTAACATATCATCAGAGACAGGAAAGTTGTTATTTCTCCTTTAGATACATTTTCTGTTGCTCATGTGGTCTTGTGGTTATTAGATCATATTCGATTATTTCACAGAATAATTGTGCCATGTTCACTTTAAGAATGAATGGTCTCTCCTGTCACAGAAGGAAATAGTTTCATTCCAGAGTTATTAATTATAGCCTGAAGCCAGTGATTTACTGCCCTCTAATACCTTTCTCGCTCTCTCTCAATGTCTTCAAATGTGACCTTATCTAAATCTGCATCCATCATGTTCAAGCAGCCCTGCACTATAAAGTCATGAATGAGGAGAATGACAAACGTATGTTTTAAGCTTACAATTTATGGATAATTATAATTTGTAACTGCAGATTCTACACCCATCAGCCATAACATTAAAACCATTGACAGATGATGTAAATAACATTGATAATATCATGACAATTGCACCTGTCAACGGGTAGGATATATCAGGTAGCAACAGAATAGTCAGTTTTTAAAGTTGCATTGGAATCAGGGAAAATTGGCAAACATAAGGGTACATTCATACGACAGAGTAAAATTCAGGTGTAGAATTCACAAGGATTCTGCCATTGAAATCCGTATTGTCTGATGCGTATTTTAATGAATATTTTTTCTAAAGTACATGCATATTGAATGTGGATTTAGATGCATTTTTCAGATTTGCAGTCAGAAAGTATGAAATTAATTCCTATTGGTCATTGGATGCTGAGCCACGTTAAAATCCACATGCAATACACATACAAAGTTTGGAGCACATATTGCGTGAGGATTTTAGCCATCCCCATTGACATCAATAGTAAATTTCCACATATTTTCCACAAGGAATGAGCATGTTCGAAGTTTTCTTTTTGTTTTGAAAATACAACGCGTATTTTCTATTGAGGTTGTTGTGAATCGTTTTCTTTCAGTTTTCAACAAGGATTTCAAGGTGGCATCCGACAACAAATCTTTGTTGTGTGAACATACCCTAAGATTCCAATCGACTAGGTTAAATTGCAACGGCTAAACAAATGCGTTAAGGAATCTAAAAAATGGTAGGTCTTTTGGAGTGTTCCTAGTACGCAGTTGGTACCTACCCTAAGTGGTGGCAAGACAACACAACTGTGGAATTGGCAAAAGGGTCATAGATGGCCAAGGCTTATTAATGTGCATGAAAAGTAAATGTCAGCTCTTCTGATCCAATCCTTCTGTAGCACAATTTGCTACAAAAGATAATGCTGACTATAATAAGACGGTGTCTGACCGCACAGTGCAACACAGCTTACTCCGTATCTGGTCATGTAGATGCAGACTGGTCAGAGTGTCTATGTTGAACTCTGTTCCTGTACAATTTGCATATGAATTTTAGAAGTGGACAATGAGCAGTGGAAGAAAGTGGCTTGGTCAGAGGAATCATGTTTTCTTTTACATTCAGATGCATATGCATTGCTTACCTGGGACAGAGATAGCACCAGTTTGCAATATGAGGAAAAAGGCAAATTGGTGGAGGTATTGTGATGCTTTAGAAAACCAACCTTAGGTCCTGACTTTCATGGGCATGATACTTTGACACATATGATCTAGTTACCTGTTGGAAACCAAGTGTACCCCTTCAGGGCAACAGTATTCCCTAATGGAATAGCCTCTATATAAAATGCACCCTGCCACACTAGAAACAATGTTTGGGAATGGTATGAGGAATATGGCAAAGAGTTCAAGGTTTTGACTTGGCCTCCAAATCCACAGGATCCTAATCTGAAATGTGCTGGAAAAGCAAATCCGATCTATGAAGATTCCACATCACAGTTTCCAGGACTGGAAGGATTTGATTCTAATGTTAGGGTGCTAGTTATCCCGGGAATCCTTCAGAGGTCTTGTAAAGTCCATGCTTTGATAGATCAAAGCTGTCTTGGCAGCAGGAGGGCAACCTATGTAATATTAGGCTTTAATGTTATGGCTGATTGGTGTATAGTCAATGGACTGTCTGTCTAGTATATAGAAAAATAACTATAAACATAGTTAATATTGTTGCCCTCACTATATCTGCATGATAACTAGATTGCAATCTTATGTAGGCTCTTTAAAGCAGTATTATTTGAACACTGAATATTATTCAGGCACATATATTGTCTATATTTAGAACACAGAAAAAGTTCACTCACCCATACTTTACACATGGATTAAGGCGGTTCCAGAATATCTTGCGCTTCCTGATGCATCGAGGCCCCGTGAGACTAAGGGTTAATATGAAACTAGAGTAGGAAAGATGAAAGTCCTCCAGCACCGATAATTACTGTTAAAAACCCTGAGCTCAGCGTTTGCTCAGATTTTGATCGAAATGCGTCAGAGCCGTGGCCGTTTGGATTTTAAAGATTTTCCATTAACAATGGAGGGCTTTTAACAGTAATCATATGTGATGGAGGACTCTCATCTTTCCTACTTTAGTTACATATATTGTCTATATAGCTCTTTTGATGTTGGCTATGTATGTCAGTATTGTGTGGGTGCTATGTGGGAGCATTCATAAGGTGTAAAATAGTGGTATTATTTGGACATAGCATTGCAGTTTTCATTGGGCATTAGTGTGGCAGTACTGCATTGGCAACGTGTAACACTGGTTATGTGGATACTCTATGTCAGGCATCCTCAAATTGCGGCCCTCCAGCTGCTGGGAAACTACAACTCCCATCATTCCCACTGTTATAGATTATATTGTTATAGATTATATAAATGTATGATGGGAGTTGTAGTTTCCCAACAGCTGGAGGGCCGCAGTTCGAGGATGCCTGCTCTATGTTGTATAACTTGTATATTGTATAGAGGTATTATTTATTTCCATGTTGACTGTCAGCTTTTCCAGAAACAGGTAGAAAAGTGAACAAAAGGGTGTGCCTATCTTGCATTGTAATGGCGAACAGACCCCTTAAAGGCTTCACTTCAAAACATAGAGAAGGTTGCACTTGTTTACTACTGTCCATTCTGTTTTATGGGAGTTTTGAGTACAATGGAACACACCACTCATCTATATTCAACACTCCCATAGAACAGAAGGGAAAGTTATATACAAGCGTGACTGACTCTGTTCTAAAGCTGCGATTTTCAGTGGCTAGTTCCCAAAATAGTTAAAACTCCTCGAGGTGGGAACCACACCTTTCACCTATTGATGCCATATCCTAGCGATATACCATCAAAATGAGTAATGGGAGCACCCCTCTAAGTAGAATTTGTAGCAACATGTCTAAAGAATACAGCTGAAACCTGAAGAAGTCTATATGAGACGAAACGCGTTGTTTCTTTTATAATAAATCTTTTTTATTTTAATAAGCCTTTTATGGTGTGTACTACTGGTGGTTTTTACACTCAAAAATCTCCATTTGGGTTCACGGTGTCCACGTGTAGCAGGTTCAGTTTGTTTTGAACTACGGATGATTTCAGTTTACTCCACCCTGGCAGGAGGTTACATGGAGAGTCAGCAGCATTGCACCAAGGAATAACGAGTGGCCACCATCTTTAGAAACTAACTGCGACAATCGGGGTGTCTCCGAGAAGGCAGAGAGACGGAAGCCAGCAATATTCTTAATTTCTGCGAAAAGGAGAGTTAGAATTAGGTTAGAATAACATCGTTGTATCCGTCTACTTTTTTAATAGTTAACTGTATTACACTATGGGAGCGCACGCTCTTTTTCTCTCTTTTGTTTTATAAAGAATACAGCTGCAATACATCTGATAAAACTCAACCCAGCTTCATCTAACAAACTCAGTACTAATGACATACTCAGCTCTGCTGTACCGGACAACCACAGCTCTACTGCATCTGACATATGCACCTGTACTAGATGTTTGCTCATGACCTGCTTATAGAGCCACAGCTCTGTTCAGCAGATATGATTATTATCTTAGATACTTTTGCCATTCCGAGAGCAGATATACTGAGAACATTAGTTTCTGTGATATTTACAGTCACCTAGAATGACTATAAGAAGAACCCGAGGCAGATCCATGTTGTTGTGCCATGTCACATCGTTCCCATCCACTGCCCTCTCTAATAACTGTTGACAAACAGTGAATCATTACACAATTATGTCAACCTATTCTGTCAACCGTCTGAATTTTTACAGCAATGCCTCGCTGCAGGAGACTTATTAACTATGAGATAATTACCCCATAGGGTTGCATATATGCCTATGGGGGGTATTTATATGATACTATGACAAAAATTGTCTTGCTCTGTCTAGTTGTTTGGACATCAATCAGACCCTATGTCTGGACTTGGATATTAGACACCTTATTAGTGATGAAGTTAACCCTTTTAATACCATCTACAGGAGAAAATAAAGTTAATTTCATTACAGTCTTCGGGTTTGTTCGAGTGACAGGAAAAAACATCTGTTATGGAATCTCCAGCAAAAATCACATGAGATTCCATTGGAATGAAAATGCTACATGGTGGTTTTTTTTACACAGATCTAGCGCAAAATCCATGTCAGAATCTGCTTAAAAAAATTGTGCGAGCATACACTAAGGCCTCATGCTATGGCTGCATTACAACTCCATTTGGTATGAATCTGTAATAATACACTCTTAGCCTTACTGTCGTTCTGTGTATAGTTATGAAACATTACATTTAAAGGGGTTGTCTCACTACATTGATTTCATCTTACCTCAGTCCTGTTTTCTTGGTTTCATTTTGAATTCAGGGGCGTGTTTACTGGCTTCTACTAGGCTATAGTAGAAGCCAGGTCTGTAGCTTTTGCAGCCAGTGCTGCCAGCCTATCAGGAGAGATCAAACAGGTCTGTAGCTATAGTGACCTGAGGAGCTGATGCAGCCCATACAATAGGGGATATCTCAAAATAGGTAGGACACTGTTAATGGACATTCATTGCAAAGTGACTTGCTTTTGCAAGATCTTTAACATAGAAAGCAATCCTGGGAGTGAGACAGCACCTTTAACTCAAGGGTAGTAAAAATTATCCTAAAGGAGAGCACCATAAAGCTGTAGGAAGACCTATGTGCTATGCAGTTCTCCTTTGGAAATATGCAGATAGGCTGTAAGGAAGAGAGCTACAGTAGGATATTTGGTGCCATCTATTGGAAGTAGAGTCCGTCATAGTCACATCCAAAATATTGAAGAGCTTTGAAACATGACCAGGGATTTTAAGCCAAGTCAGTATCTTCTCTAAAAGAAAAAGTCTCTCATCTGCAGAAGATGTTTTAGGTATCTGCCCCATCAGTACAGAGCAGAGTTCTGGCTAAGTGGGTAAGAGGCCTTTGATGTAACTCTGGAGGGTTACGTTTCCCCTTGATTAGAGCACCATTAAGGTGTAGGGATACTTATAGTCTGAGCAGTGTAAATAGGCTAAGATAAGGGAGCTAGGATCTTTGGTGCCATCCGTTGGAAGTGGTCTTGTACCCCTGAGAATATATGTATTTGGAGATACATGTTGGGGGGGCTATGTCTGTGATTTTAATTATACGCTGCCCATCATAATAGCAGCTACTCTTGAGTATATATATATATATATATATATATATACATATACAGATAGAAAATTCTCTATAATAATACATCTTGGATTAAAACATCAGATTTATGAGGGATAGCATTAGGAATTTTTAATAGCAATTTAGGAATTTTTCACTTTTTAAGATTGAGTTATTATAGGTATGTTTTATTTAATTTAGGAGAATTACAGTGAAAGCGTGTTTAATGGTGCCTGGTAGATTTATGCAATACACACTATCTCTGTATTTTTTCAATGTAGCCGATAGTGTACCTAGTGGAGGTGGTGTCCCATACAGTCATGTTTGACCAAATAAAGAGCCTTGAAACATGACTGGTGGCGCTAGAGATCCTAGCTCTCTTTTTCAAAGCCTATTTGCATATTACCCATAGAGCATTGCATGGCCTGTAAGTTTCCCTACACCTTTGTGGTGCTCCTCCAAGGAAAAAGTTAACCTACCTAGAGCTACATCAAAGGTCTCTAACCCAGTCAGCCAGAACCCCTTTGCACTGATGAGGGGCAAATACCCAAAGCAGCTTTCTGCAGATGGAAGGCTTTTCCTTACAAGGCTCTTTCATGCATGTGTGACTGTAAGGGATGCTACTTCCAATAGGTGACACCGAAGATCTTAGTTCTCTTCCTTAGAGCCTGGGGCAGTTTTCAGGTTGGAAAGCTGGAGATTTTTAGCATCCATGTAGCAGCTACAATATCTGGACCTTCAGCAGTTCTGAGAGGATCCTATGGTGAGGTATGTCCGGGTCAGTAGAACTATGAGATGTACAGGAACTGTGGCCATAGTTAAAATGGTAAAATGCCGCCATATGAAAGAGGCCATAGGCTTCTTGGCATTTTTGGTTTTTAAAAAAATGTTTAACATACATTTAGAAAACTTGGAACATTTTTTCACCAGTCTGAATACTTACATTTTTTAGGGGTGAAGGGACTGAGAAATAATGTCATTTTTATTTGATTACAACCTCCCTTCTCTGTTGTCTTCTTTGTCCTTGTCTTAAGCCTATCCTTAATGGCATTAATCACTTTCTTAAACCAATGAGAGTAGAGCAGTTTTGCATGTATTTGTGTTAGTAAATGATCTCTATGTGTTCCCCGGGGTCATGTTACTTTAATGAAAGCTGTCAAATTTTAGCACTGCATTACATTCTTTTCTGTAATTGAATTTGCATTCCTTCTTTGTACGTATTGGTCCTTCTGTATATAGAGCCTCACTTGTACCTACACATGCATTGGCAAAACCTGTAGTGAGTTACAGAATTTGACAGGCATTGACCCTCTACATTGTAGAGGGTAAAGGGAATAAACCTTAAATCCTTCCCATATTCTTAAGGAAAGTTTATTGTTGTTATGCCATGTAAGCTGTGTAACCTGTAAACTTATGCTGTACTTTCAAGTTTGTAGTGACCTTTTAGTGGTCCATTAGCCTAACACCAAAGGGCTATGTTTTTTGGCTGCCAACTTGTAATAGGTGGTTCCAGTCTTAGTGCAAGCCTAAGTAGGGTCCAACTTGATATGTATTGTATTAGCGTTCAGTAATATAGTCTCTATTAGGCCTGTAGTTTGCCTATCGGATTACTACTGACAGGCAACGGTGCTGTGGTATCAGTGATCAAACCACTACATTGTGAAATTCCATTGTGGGATAAAAAAAAAGGATAATGTCATGTATAAAAAAGAAAAAAACATACCTTAAAAAATAAACATAAGCCCCATTCATATTATGTTTTGTGGCTCTGTCACCACTATCCATCAGGATACTGTATAAAGAGTATCCAGATCAATATTGGGGTAGAGTCCATAGGACAACTTTTGTATCTAGCACACATAATATATACGTCCATATATACATCCAAAATAGAATATGCTTGCCCTATTGCCCTATAGGCCCTATAGACCACTGTGGTATGCATCAGGATATGTTTTTGGGGCTTACAATTTTTTTGAGTTTGTAAAATTGTCTTAAAAAATATAAGTTTGGTATTGCTTTGATCCTAACGACTAAACATTAAAGTTAACATGATGCAAAAAACAAGCCCTCAAGGCTATGTTAATGGAACAAATTAAAATGTTTAAGCTGAAGGAATAAGACTATAAGAAAAAATGCTTGGCCATTATGGGGAAATAGTTTGGTTGTTAAAGGTGGTGGTGATGGGTATTATAGCTTTACTCCTCCAAATGTTCTATAGATGTTTATTTCTAAGATGCTTAATTTGAGGCAGAGCTGAAACCCTGGTATTGAGGGTTTTGGTGGAAGATATGGTGGTATCAGGGCTGCCATTAGTCATCTATTAATCGTTTCAGAGCCCCATACAGGCAAATCAAATGGGGCCCCCACCCATTACTAGTTCCTATTTTTTAACATCTCAGTGGGCCCCTTTTTGATTAGGGCCCCTGACAGGAGTACTGCCTGTACTGCCCTATTGGCACCCTTGGGTGGTATTATTCAGCAACTGCATGAATAATAAAATAGTGTGTTAAATAGTGTTAAATAGGTGTTAAATAGGTGTTAAATAGTTATGTTATGACATTCTCTAATCACTGTAGTACGGTATCTTTTTTTACTGTGTTTATTATTATTTGGGGACAAGGCTAATCTATTATACAGATTCCAGATCTTGGTAGAGCATAGTGTGTCATCTATTTCCCAACAAAACACACAACTTAGTGCCCCGGGCAGCGTGAACTTTAAGTATGGTCCTGTGTGATTGTAACCGCATGTAGTGCCTGAGGAGTGTGCTCAAAGTCTGTGAGAAGAGTAAGTCCATATCCAGCCACCAAGGAGATTGCAAAGAGGGCTGAGGGGGACAGGTGACCGGTAGTTCAAGAGAAGCTGCACAGCTGGATTGTCAAGTAACCAACATGGGACTGCCTAGAGTCAGAGACCGTGCAACCCATAGTCTCAGGGAGGACTGCACAACAAGGCCTGAGGAGTGCCACTGAGGAGAAGCCAGTGAGCTGATGAAGAGAGACCGTGAGAAGTTATGAGCCATTGCTGGGGCTCAGGATATGCCAGCCCAGGATTAGCAAATCAATGGAAAGTGGAGGACAGGTTGTCTGAAGACCAAAGGATATTTAGAGATTGGCTGCCCAAAGACCTAGGGACAGACTTGAATGTTCAGTTCAGCAGAAAGAATAGGATGGGGGAAATCAGAGGGGCTTTGAAGATCCCACTGGGCTGTCAAAGGATCGGCGAAATGAGTAAGAATATTACCTCCTCCTGCATACATCAAAGGCTACTTATAAGAGGGGTGAGTGTGGGAATGTAAACCCCTTTGTGTGCAGAAGATTGATCTATATGGGCTTGTGTTGGTATTGCTAGTGGTCTAGTGATAATCACCTCACTGAGGAATTGGCACAGCAAGAAAATAGCACAGACATAGTCCTTTGAATGAAGAATTCATGATGGCTTTACTTAGATAAGTAAATAAATGGGTTGTCCACCACGCAATAAAATCCTACAGCCAGCTCCTGGAGTCCTATTAAAACAAAAAAACCTTATACTCCCCCCTATCCCACCCCGATTCCAATGTTGCATCCCTCTGGTCTTCTGTTTCCATTCTGCTCCTTCTGAACAGGGACATCACCACTGCAGCTTCTGATGGGCTACAGCGGTCCTGTGCCTTTATTTACATCAACATTCGGAGCTATTCACATGTGAAAGATGATGTAAATTAGTGGCACATGACAATTGCAGCCAATGGAAACAAAAGACCAGAGGGAGGCAGCATTGGAACTGCGTTTTTTTGTATTTTAATGGGACCCAAGGAGTTGGCTGTTGGACTTTGTTACAAAGTGGACCAATCCCTTTAAGTGTGACTTGCAGTAGGTGGTTCTGTTGCGGCAACAATCACTGTTCATCTCTGTCCCAGGAGTTCAATACCACACTGGCCTTGGCACCAAGGGTACTGTATAGCTCAGTCTCCTTCAGAATAGCTTGGTCTCTATGCTGCACCACTCACTCTTGCTTTGGCAGTCTTCCAGCCTATCCAGTCCATCTCTGCTGCTTACTCTCACCGGGTAGGCACACTCCTCTACCCTCAGCACACTGCCCGTAACACACTTGCCTCTGCTCCTGCAGACTTTAACCCAGTGCTCTCACTGTAGGAATCACGTGGCATCTCTGCTGTCAATGACCCACACCACAACCCTCTCAAGTACACAGTTGGTAGTCTCCAGCAGTTGACAGCTCCACATAGCTTTCTTGTCACAGTCTAGCACACGCTCTGTCTGCCAACATCTATGTGACATTCTCTCTCACCGGATGCAGCTTCTCTATACTTCAGTTTCAGTCTTTTGGAGAGATAGTCCATACTTTTAGTTTAAATCCCTCTGTCACTCTTTGCTCTTTAAATCTTTATTTTATTTAAAAAAAAAACAAGAAAACAACCATTTGCTTCAGTTCATTTTCTACACTGTTGGGTCATATGATTATAACCACTTTCTACTTTCGTCATCAGCAGCCCATAGATCCTGAAGGAAGTAATATGTAGTACTTTTTTCCAGTGCATCTCAGATAAAAAATAAATGACTTTCCCAATAGCTTTGATTAAAAATCAGCTACAGTTTTGTGCCAACAGCTAATGAACAGATCTACACAGCTGAGTGACATTATAATGGCTGCTCATAGTTCATGAAGAAAGTCATGTGTCATGAGCTAGCTTGGTGGGTATATAAGGTGTGCGATAGGCTGTTTGCACAAATATTTCTCATTTCTGCCATAGTTAAAAGAGCAGATTTATCAAAGAGGCAAAACAAGATGATTAGATGATTATTGACTTGTTTGTGAACATCGTGTGCTTCTGTGGTGCAAGTGTATCGTGAGTAGCCAAATGTCACCATTGTGAATAAGCAACGTGGTAACTGCATAACACCACATTTCATTGGTGTGAGAGGTGAACATAGCCTGCAAGGTTGAAACTGCTATGGCTCTGAATCCATTCTTTGAAATCCTCTACACCCACACATGTCGATTGTGTTCCCTGGGGAGAATGGGATCTTCTAGCAAGACAACGTACATGTTACAGGGCTAGAAATGTCCAACATTGGTTGAAGAGCATAACCAAGACATTCAAGTATTCAAACTTCAACCCAATTGGCCATCTGTGGGACCAACTCGATTGTTGTGTTGGCTCTGTGGATCCTCCATGCACTCTCCAGCAGCTGTGGGATGCAGTCAGCATATCTCCAGATACCTTTGACAACCTGCCAGGACCTTATCTAGTCACGCCAAGCCCATATAGCTGCTGTCTCTGCTTTAAATGGCAGTTACTCTGGATATTGCGTCAGAAAATGTCTCTTTGGTTTCTAATTATGTATTAGACACAAAATTGTAAGTAATATCACGATCTGATCAAATTTCGACCCTTTAAGTTTTAAATTCAAATAATTTTGAGGTAGCACATGGATGAAAAAATGGTAACGTTTATATATATGCATGAAAAAAAAAAAAAAAATTTATTATATATTATATATATATATATACTATATATATATATATATATTATATTATATATATATATATATATATATATATATCACACTGCAAATCACAAGTGTCCCTCTAAACAAGTTGGGAGGTATGGCTTCTCTCAGGCCTCGTGCACCCAGCTCAGGACAACACAGTTTTCACCAAACCAACAGTACACATGACTAGGGAATAGCGGATACTGTGCTGTGGTAATCTCACCTTACTAATCACCTAACAAATCACATGAAAACTTTGTTTTGGTGGAAAGGCCAAGGCGGCCAATTTAATTTTATTTATTTTATTAAAGCTTCAGGCTCATACTTCCTGGTCAGTGTACGGGTGTTTCTATAGCAGTGAATGACATATCAGCTCTGCTATTCCTAGCTGATTCTATTACAGTGACATGAGTGCTGGAGGTTTGTAAACTGTAGTGCACAAGGCTGCAGAACTCTAAAGAGATAAAACTTTTCAGTTAGTGATGTAAACAAGCTCCTGTCTTACAGACAGAGGTGACTGTTAACTAGGTAAGCTTGTGTACAAAAGCAGGAGATAAGATTCTGCTCCTAACTCTCAATAGAAGCAAAATCAGAACAGCTATGTATTTGGGAATAGTCTCTATTTACCTTTGTCTGCATGTTAAAAGGTAATCAATGAAATATGAATACTTATTTAACAAAATTATCAAACATAAAAAATAAATAGCATTTCACATTGCACAAAACCACCCTGAGATATTAACAGTTATATACCTGACGAGAAATTCTTGAAAGCCCAATTATCTATGTAACTTATTACCACTTATATCTGGCCGAGCCCTGACCATGAATCAAGCCAGAGGGGCTTGCAATGGCACAGATTTAGAACATTTCCTAGGGACCCTGAGTATCTTTACCCATGCTCTAAAATACCACCCAAAATTTTGATATCAATGACTTTCTTGCATACTCCTTTTTCTTGCCTCAAGGATCCCTCATCCTTCTCCTGCAGACAAACAACTAAGCTTATAAATTAGGGAAAGCAGGAACCTCTTCTCCCTGGGGATCCAGACAGAAAAGGACCTTCCCAGCTTCAAGCTTCACCTTAAAAAGGTACTCCCCCCAACCGCTCCTCTTGCCTATGCTTATACTAACTCCTTCTTAACCCTATCCCACTATACAGATGTATATTACTCCCCCAGTCATGTGCCCCACCATTATGCCTGCAGCTACTCTCCAGAGGACATGCATAACATATAAACTTGCTCACTCTACTACCAATCAGCTTCTACCTAAGGGGCTCCCTATGCTACCCCCTATCAGCAGCAGGGCGCATAAAGCTAGAATTCCCCAGCATCGTGTTATTTAGGCACAAGGCAACTGCAGCAATAATTATATTAACATAAATCAAGCTAAATATTGCAATCAACAAGAGCATCCCAGAATGGCATCTCCCACAATAAAACGCATATTTAGTGTTAAACACATTATAAATGTTTCTCAGTTCGAAAACTTTTAAGATGACTTTAAAAGGGTTGTCTCACTGGAAATATTAGCTTTCAACATGTATGAAACATTCAATTAAGACTTTTTCCAAATACATTACTCTTTTTATATTAGTTTGGTCAGGAGATAAGAGAGATTTTATCTGTTCTGAGTGTACAGAGGTTTCTTTGGTTACCATCCTGTTCTCCCTTCCTGATTAGACAGAGAGCAGGGAGAGATGTCACCAAGAGGGACGGTAGCTTGAGAACTTAGTGTGTTATCTCTATCAAACAAAGAAGATGAATTACTTTTGTTTATTTTAAGCTCTGTAGTCCTGCAGTCAGGTCACTGTTATAAGAAGAACTACAAATACATATGCTTATCAGTGCTATAGAACCACCCACAGCCTGACCAAAAAGAGTGAGGAAGTGTGAGTCTGAAGCTGCCTGGGGATTTGTGAAACCTCATGGTGAGACAAGCCATTTAAGGAGGGTGTAATGAGCTGGGGTAGTGGATCCACTGGACCGCCGCAAGCGGTGATACAGGCCACGCCAGGGAACGGAGTCTAAGTGGGTCCCGGTTTTCACCAGAGCCCGCCGCAAGGCGGGATGGACGTGCCGCGGCGGGATTCCACCATGTCGCTACCCCTGATGTGACTTGCTTGCGGAGGCGGCCGAGGTGCGGCGCAGTACAGAATTGAGAGACGGAGTCGGAGTCAGGCCAGAAGGTCGGGGCAGGCAGCGAAGGTTCAAGGTCGGTGGATGAGAGCAGACGGGACTGGTACACAGGACCGGCAAATCGGAGTAGAATAAGGCTTCCTTGCATAGGTAAAGGGCGCTATGGATTTGGCAAGGAAGTTCCGGGGGTGGAGCCCTTATATAGGGTCAATGGCCGGCAAACCCAATTACCGGCGCGCTGTCCCTTTAAATCTGAAAGAGCTGGCGTGCATGCCCTAAGAAGCGGGGCCACGGGCACCGGCCCGCAGACAGACGCGGGGAAGCAGGAGCGAGGACTGGTAAGTGAATGCGCCGAGGGTGCGAGTGCGCCCGCGGCCCGACACACGTACCACGGCACTGCTCGCCTCGGGCGCATGCGGGGGCACAGGGGAATGAGTGCACCCGCAGCCAGAACTGCGGGCTGCGCCACTACTCGTGACAGAGGCTAATGGTACAGTCTTCGTGAAGTTCTTTCACGGTTCTCTGAATCCCGAATTTATATGTTCCAAAGTGTTTGTTACTATCAGGAGCAAATCACAGATACTTAGGGCCACACTTAAGAAACCTGTCTAGATCTAAATTTCACTTTGTTGCCCATAGCAACCAATCAGAGCTCCCCTCTCATTTCATATAGTACTCTGGAAAAATTAAAGGGGAGCTCTGATTGGTTGCTATGAGCTCTGATTGGTTGCTATGGGCAACAAAGTGAGTTTTAGACTTAGACACTTTTCGTACATGTGGTCCTTAGTGACCTGATCGTGGTGGACCTGTTGGAATATCACTCAATCCTTGACTCTGGTAAAGGAATACGCAGAACAGGGGCGTCGCTAAGCAGATTCATTTCGGGGCACGAGCCCCAAATTGAATTGCCTGTCCCCCGAGTCTCGGCGGCCCCCAGGCCGCTGCGGTGGGCCTGGAGCGCACCTCAGTGCGGGCGGCGCCCGCCGATCTCTCTGACTGTACGGCCTTTTCCCCAGCGGCCCGCGCAGTAAAGTCGGGGAGGAGGCAGGAGGATCATTCCCGTCCTGTCTGCTCCCCAGTATGTATCAGCGCTTGTGAGCGCCCGTACATAAACGTGGGGTCGCAGGGGAGTGACGCGCCCCTGTCATCACCCCCCTGCGACGCCCGGATCCTCTGAGCCGGCAGCTCTGCCGGCCGAGGAGGTCCCGTGCCCCGCGAGACGGGGTAAGCAGCGTGATGTATTTACGCTGCTTCACCGCTTTCTAAGCTGCAGGACCAGGACGCGCGGACCGGGCCTCATTAGGTAAGTAGGTTTTTTTTTAATTTTATTAGCTACAGGGTGCATGTGGGGCTACAGGGGGGGCATGTGTGGCTAAAAGGGGGCATATGGCTACAGGGGGGGCATGTGGGGCTACAGGGGGGCATATGGCTACAGGGGAGGGCATGTGTGGCTACAAGGGGGGGCATATGGCTGCAGGGGGGGCATGTGGGGCTACAGGGGGCATATGGCTACAAGGAGGGGCATGTGTGGCTACAGGGGGGGCATATGGCTACAGGGGAGGGCATGTCTGGCTACAGGGGGGGGGCATGTGTGGCTACAAGAGGGGGCATATGGCTACAGGGGGGGCATGTGTGGCTACAAGGGGGGGCATATGGCTACAGGGGGGGCATGTGTGGCTACAGGGGGTGCATGGTGGGGCTACAGGGTGGGCATGTGTGGCTACAGGGGGCATATGGCTACAGGGGAGGGCATGTCTGGCTACAGGGGGCATATGGCTACAGGGGGGGCATGTGTGGTTTACAGGGGGCATATGGTTACGGTGGGGGAGCTGTAAGGCTACAGGGGGCAAATGGGTACGGGGGGCATGTGGGGCTACAGGGGGCATATGGCTACCGGGGGGGGGGGCATGTGTGGCTACAGGGGGGCATGTGTGGCTACAGGGGGGGGGGGCCTGTGGGGCTCCAGGGGGCATATGGCTACGGGGGGCATATGGCTACGGGGGGGGGGGGGGGCATGTGTGGCTACAGGGGGGGGGCATGTGGGGTCCCGGGGGCAAAATGGCTACGGGGAGGGGGGCATGTGTGGCTACAGGGGGCATATGGCTACAGGGGGTGCATGTGTGGCTACAGGGGGTGCATGTGGGGCTACAGGGGGTGCATGTGGGGCTACAG
Source organism: Phyllomedusa bahiana (assembly GCA_025379985.1). Taxonomy (NCBI): domain Eukaryota; kingdom Metazoa; phylum Chordata; class Amphibia; order Anura; family Hylidae; genus Phyllomedusa; species Phyllomedusa bahiana. The sequence continues at coordinate 103,041 of JAODAL010006444.1, read as the reverse complement.
GGGGTGCATGTGGGGCTACAGGGGTCATATGGCTACAGGGGGGGCATGTGTGGCTACAGGGGAGGCATGTGTGGCTACAGGGGAGGCATGTCACTGGCTACAGGGGGCATATGGCTACAGGGGGCATGTGTGGCTACTGGGGGGCATGTCACTGGCTACAGGGGGGCATGTGGGGCTACAGGGGGGCATGTGGGGCTACAGGGGGGGCACGTGGGGCTACAAGGGGGGCATATGGCTACGGGGGGGCATGTGTGTGGCTAAAAGGGGGGGATTTTCACTGGCTACAGGGGGCATATGGCTACAGGGGGGTGAATGTGTGGCTAAAGGAGAGCATGTCACTGGCTACAGGGGGCATATATTGGCTAAGGGGGCATGTCACTGGCTACAGGGGGCCTATATGTCAAAGGGGGGAAGTCAATGGCTAAAGGGGGCCTATATGTCAAAGGGGCATGTCACTGGCTACCGGGGGCATATATGGCTAAGGGGGCATGTCACTGGCTACAGGGGGCCTATATGGCTAAGGGGGTTTGTACATGGCTACAGGGGGCCCATATGGCTACAGGGGGCATTTTACTGGCTACAGGGGCATTATTATGTGGCATGGGGGCATAGTAACGTGGCTACAGAGGGTAAATCACCCGATACAAGGGGCATATATGGCTAAAGGGGGCAGTAACCTGGCTAGAGGGGCTAATAACTTGGCTAGAGGGGGCTACAACATGGCTACAGGGGGCTATACCCCGGCTATAGGGGGCAAATATTTTCCTACAAGGGGGTAATTATTACCATTTGGGGCACTATAGATGGGGATTTTGTATAGAGATAGGAAATTGTAGAGAAATGCTGATAAAATGAGGAGTCTAAGATGTTTGTTTTGTAAATTTTTCAGTGAAGAGTTGTGGCCGGTAGAAGTCGTCATGGCGTCTGGACAGATGGAGAAGAAAGAGAAAGAAAAACTCTTGAGAGACGTCTCCTGTAAGTCACTAAATATAACTTTCAGTGTAATCACTTATAGTTCTCCTGAGCGTCTACATACAAAGGTTTTTTCTGAAAAATACATCCGCCGTTCACAATGAGACGCAAAAAATTCCGTGTGCACCTGGCCCTACTCAGAAAAACTTAAGGGCCCGAGCCCCGGGTGTTTTGGGACCCTAGCAACGCCCCTGACGCAGAATTTACATCTTTCCAAGTTTAAATTTCAATCACCAAGCATATTGTACCATCTTGTGTGACCTTTAAGCATCAAGCATAATGTGCTACCTATGTCTTCAACCATCAAGCATATCATGCCACGACTATGAACAAAATTGTTCATTTATTTAGAAGTTAGTGAGTGTTATTGCAAATATCCTGATATCAGCAAATTGACAATTGTTACAGAATTAAGCGGACATTGACCCCTCCTAAGGTTACAGTAAACGTCTGTTTTTGGCACTTGCTGGAGCTATATGATGCCAGCCTGCTATGTCAGTCTTCAGTGTTGTGTGTGCATTATAATATATCAGGTTTGTGTAGTGTTTGTGCTCATATTCTTATCCCAGTGCAGACAATTATTAGAGGAACAAAACAGCATTAAGCCGTGAGTTATACAGTGAGTGTCAGTGCAGATATCCTTATAATAGCAGACAATTGACAACACTCACAGGATTAAAAGGGCAGAGCCCCCGAGACTGCAGTAAACTTTTGCTCTGTTTGGAGCTGTGTGGTGCCAGTCTCCCATGCCAACATCCAGTACTGTGTGTATATCATATATTTAGGTATGCGAGTCATTGAGTGCCTGTGCAGATATCCTTATAGCAGCAAACAACAATATTCACAGGGCTAAACGGGTAATGACACCTATAACAGTGGCTGGTTGAGTAGATAATAGGCCCTGGGCTTCTCTCCTAAATTTAAAGGGAATATGTCGGCAATTTTTTTTTTTACTTATTAATTCAAGCCCCTGATCCATATTCTTTTCCTCTCAGTCGTTTTTATTTCCTGATTGTAGATTTCTCTATTCGGCCGTCTATATATGATTGTGGGGAAGACATTCTTGCTTGCACTGCTTTAACAGCAGTCAGAGAGATACTTTACAGTAGCTTCATGCCCATAGGATTCTTAAGACAGATTCTGTCCCATAGACTTGTATAGGAGAGTTTTCACTGTGAAGGGAGGGGAGAGGGAGAGCTGTGACATCTCCTCTTGTGACTGGTGGATTCTGTGTTATCTATACACAATGGTGTCTCCTTTCGGCTTGACCCTGCTTTTACTGATAATGAGCACACTGCTGAAAAGCTCTCTAAACAGAACAGGAAGTGTCAGACTATTATTAGGCCTAGTGGCCAAAGTGAAAACTACAGGACTTAAGAATTATTTTAAAAAATATTGAAAGTGATATGGAAAATTAAAAAAAATATAACCAAAACTTCCTACAAAATGTGTTTAACATAAAAATGTGAGTTAAACAATAAGTCATTTTTTGATGACACATTCCCTTTAACCTCCCCCTCAACACCCCTAGCTTCCCCACTCTGCATTGCTGTGTCTGGTAGTCAAGAATCCCCTTCGATACTAGCAAGTTTAATTCTGGTTCAATAGTATGCCCTTGTTCTGCTATATGAATTATTAATGATGTAGCTCTTCATCTTTTCTGCCCTTCTTCTTTGGGAGCTTAAGGAGGAGCAAGGAATGATCTATTCAATCTTCATATCAAAAACCTAGAAATCTTTGATTACACACTGAGGCACTGCAATCCCCAGCATAACCTAGAACTTGATCATTGCATATCAGTCACTGAGGTATTATAAGTTGCTGGCTAACCTTAAAGTAGAAAATTATACACTGGAAAGCACAAACGTTCTACAAGTCCCAGCATAGCCTGAAAAATAATGAATACACAGGGCTGCAGTAGGGCTCAGCTATTCTATGACACCAGGGTTGCTCATAAGGGCAGGCTATGCTTCTTTTCAAGGTATGCACAGTTTAAAGAGGTTGTCTCACTTCATTGATTCATCTTACCTCAGTCCTGTTTTCTTGGTTTCATTTTGAATTCAGGGGTGTGTTTACTGGCTTCTACTAGGCTGCAGTAGCAGCCAGGTCTGTAGCTATAGCAACCAGTGCTAGCAGCCTGTCATGAGAGATTGAACAGGTCTGTAGCTATAGCGACCTGAGGAGCTTATGCAGCCCATACAAGAGGCGATGTCTAGGAATAGGTAGGGCACTGTTAATGGACATATATTGCAAAGTGACTTGTTTTTGCAAGATCTTTAACATAAAAAGCCTTAAAATCCCCCTTAATTGGCAGTGCTGGAAAAGGCTGATGTGAATTGTTTTTGCATACACAGCACATTTCTCCCTATGCTCACATTGCAAAACAGAGAAGGTAGAGGGAGGAGCTACAGGAGGAAGCCGCCTGGAATGGGAGGAGCTAAAGGAGAAAGCTGCCTTCCTGGAGGGGGAGGAGCTACAGGAGGAAGCTGTTGCCTGGCAGAGGAAGAGCTACAGGAGGAAGCTGTGTGTCTGGCAGAGGAAGAGCTACAGGAGGAAGCTGTTGCCTGGCAGAGGAAGAGCTACAGGAGGAAGCTGTGTGTATGGATGGTGATGAGCTACAGGAGGAAGCTGCCTGGGGGGAGAAGATACAGGACGAAGCTGTCTGGAGGGGGAGGAGCTACAGGAGGAAGCTGTCTGGAGGGGAAGGAGCTACAGGAGGAAGCTGTCTGCCTGGAGGGGGAGGAAATACAGGTGGAAGCTGCCTGTCTGGATGCGGATGAGCTACAGGAGGAAGCTGCCTGTCTGGATGGTGACGAGCTACAGGAGGAAGCTGCCTGGAGGGGGAGGAGCTAAAGGTGGAAGCTGCCTACTTGGAGGGGGAGGAGCTACAGCAGGAAGCTGTCTTCCTGGATGGGGAGAAGCTACAGCTGCCTATCTGGATTTGGACGAGCTATAGGCGGAAGCTGTCTGCCTGGAGGAAGAGGAGCTACAGGAGGAAGCTGCCTGATTGGAAGAGGAGGAGCTACAGGAGGAAACTGCCCCTCTTAATGGGGAGGAGCTACAGGAGGAAGCTCTCATATAAATAAAATATAGAAAAGTGGAAAGAGCTCAGCTATGATTAAGGACCTTATGGTCAGAAACGCGTAAGGTGGATCACATTTTCTCTCTATTGGTTATGTCCTTGGATTTATCTTTTAAATAGAATTATGTCTACAAACTACAGGAGGAAGCTGTCTGTCTGGAGGGGGAGGAGCTACAGGAGGAAGATGCCTGCGTTGAGGGGGAGGAGCTACAGGAGGAAGATGCCTGCTTGGAGGGAAAGGGGCTACAGGAGGAAGCTGTCTGTCTGGAGGGGGAGGAGCTACAGGAGGAAGATGCCTGCTTTGAGGGGGAGGAGCTACAGGAGGAAGATGCCTGCTTGGAGGGAAAGGGGCTACAGGAGGAAGCTGTCTGCCTGGATGGGGAGGAGCTACAGGAGGAAGCTTGGAGGGGGAGGAGCTACAGGAGGAAGCTGCCTGCCTGGATGGAGAGGAGCTATAGGAGCTATAGGAGGAAGCTGTCTGTATGGAGAGGGAGGAGGCATTTCAGGAGGAGGATGTCTGCAGGGGTTGAAGAATGTTGCCATCGCTGATGTATGGACCAGCCTTTTCTTGAACATTAACCAATGTTTCTTAATGAAATTGCCCTGTGAACCAAAAAATAACCTTCTTATAGTTTTTCAGAGTATTTATTCTTCTCCCTTTGATGTTTTCAGTGCTAATTTGTGCTTTTTTGTGCTGTAAGTAGCCTCCCTCCTCTGAGCAGTTCCTGCTCCAAAGCTGTTTCCCTTTGCCTTGTGAACCCACACCACCTCTTTTCTGTTCTTTTTGTATTAGTGCATGCCCCATTTCCTGTCTCATGTTGTAGGCCTTGAGAGATAGGAAAATAGAGGAGTGGTTTCAGAGGCTACAGTGAAAAAAGGCAAACCCCTTTGGTCACCTGATCTCCAGGGCGCCACACAAAGTTGTTTCCTGCTTGTCCAAAAATACAGAGCTACTGAACTTGCTGTCATCAAACAGCTCATGTAGAACTGCAGAAAGCAGGAAACTTTTTTGAAAATACATTACAAAATTGTCTTTAGAATTTTTTTTCTGCCTGTTTGACATAGCATCTACAGTACATCAATAGAATAAGCAAACATAACGTGCAAAGTATTTTATTAGGGGAAAATGTCTGTTTCTCAACTTTTTTCCAGCCCTTACAGACTAGACTGTCAGCTGGCTGAGTGATCAGTCTATAGAAGTCTATGGATAGGGGAGGGCGGATGAAGAGAGACAAAGGCAGAGTGTAGTAGCAGGAAGTTATAGCAATAATGTCATGTTTCAAATGACTTTATTTGCAAGATAGTAACAAATACAGATTATACTAGCAGGCCATGAAATGTCTATTGTGCAAGCGAAGTGGATCCTTAGGATCACAAGTGACAGTTGCCTGTCCAGCAGCGACCAGAGATGTGAGGGAAAGATCTGGACACCAGGATGGCAGACATGGGAGCAATGAATTCCAGACCAGCAGATGTGAGATGAGGAGCAATGGGTACCGGATAAACAAACGTGGCACCAAGAGCAACGGATTCAGGACCAGCAGATGTGAGACGATTAGCAATGGGTACCGGACGAACAAACATGGCACCAGAAGCAACGGATTCTGGACCAGCAGATGTGAGACGAGGAGCAATGGGTACCAGACTAACAAACATGGCACCAGAGGCAACGGATTTTGGACCTGGAGCAGCGAATTTTAGACAATGAGGCTTGTCACCAGGAGCAGTGGATTTCTACCAGCAGGCGTGACATCCAGAGAAGCTTATTCTGGACCAGCAAAAATGACAACAGGAGCAATGGATTCTGGACCAGCAGGCGTGACACCAGGAGCAGTGGATTCCAGACATGCAGGCATGACATCAGGAATAACAGATTCAGGACCAGAAGGCCTGACACCAGGAGATGCGAATTTTGAACCAGCAGGCGTCACACCAGGTGCAGCGGATTCCGAACCAGCAAAACCAGCAGGCGTGACACCAGTAGTAGCAAATTCCAGACCAATAGGAGTGACACCAGAAGCAGCGGATTTTGGACCAACAGGCGTGACACCAGGAGCAGTGGATTCCAGACCAGCAGGCGTGACATCAGGAGCAGTGGATTCTTGACCAGCAGGTTTGACACCAGGAGTGACACCAGGAGCAGTGGATTCTGGACCAGCAGGCGTGACATCAGAAGCAGCAGATTCTGGACCAGCAGGTGTGACATCAGGAATAACGGATTCAGGACCAGAAGGCCTGACACCAGGAGATGCGAATTTTGAACCAGCAGGCATGACACCAGGAGCAGCGGATTCTGGACCAGCAGGCGTGAAAAATCCTAATATGGCAAAGATGGGAGGCTTCATTAGGCATGTGGCTGACATTTAAACTGCTCAGCACCCCATGATTGCTTTGCAAGCAGGAAGGGGCAATTGTGTTAAGGATGGCCTTTCATCTAATGGCTTAGCTGCTGCAATCTATATCTGCAGCCAGCCACACTGCTAAAACAGACTTACCTTATAGGGTCCAAACCTGAAAAGGGATCACTGGATTACCATACATTGTTTGCAGAATCTTTTCTGTAAAGCTTGATGGTTGTTAATGCTTTACCGAAAACATTGCTTGAATATAATCACAAATATTTCAGTTGTACTCACTCCAGCTGTGGTTTGTGGATTGAAGCATCAAGTGTTAATAAAATCAGAGACACATGGCCATACTCACAGCTCAATGGCAGGACAAAAAAGCATTCCCAGTAGGAGGTAATAAAAGCCTCAATGCTACAGGGGAGAAGTTGCACTCGCAAGAAAATGAGGAGCCTTGACAGGGGTTGCAAGCTTACATGTTTTGTTCAAAATATCAACAAAAACCTCATGTTTGATTTTGTTTTTTTGTTTGATATTTTTGCCCTGTAATACTGGTTAGAAGGGGTGTTAGTATTTTGTGTCGGGCACTTGTAATATGCTGGGTAAACCACTCAATCAAATAGTATGGGTGTCATTAATTGGTTGTACGCTAGCATGGTGCACCATACATAGCCATATAATTGGTGTCATATATAAGCCTTAACTATGTGCGATTGTAATACTAGGAATCATCCACTCATAGATGGTAAACATGTGAGTAGTTGCTTATCAGTATTTTTGCGCTTCTGCACTTTTGAACAATCGCTCCTGTATTGTGCTGTGGCTTTTCCACATACTGGTATGAACTAGTTCTTATCCAATATACAGTTTTTTTTACTAAGCAGTTTCCCCCCACCATGGATAGTTGTTTGAGCAATTTTTCATCAGTAATCTACACTTGTACAACTTCTATTATGTAGCACTGGTGCTGTTATTGCTTCCAACTAGCAGTAGGTTTTTATTCAGCCAAGCTGTGAGTATGGCTATGTTTCTATGTTTTTAAGTAAGTTTCTGTGATTTTTTTGTTTATTAAAACATTTTAAGCATACTTTCCTAGTTTGGAGTACTGCTTAATTTGTATTTTGTATTAATTAGCATTTTTACACCTATTTGTTTTAGAAACACAGCTTACAAGGTGTTTTCATATTTCTTCCTCTTCCTGATATAGAAAAATATCACATTAAATAAAATGATTTATTTTCATTTGTCTGAAGTACTGTTAATAAAGCCAGAATGTTCAGCTATTAAAGGGATCATCTGGCAAAAAAATATTGTAAATCTGTTTTCTCTTAGCCCCCTCAGCAGCACAATTTTGGGGATTTTTCTGCTTTGTGGACTGATAGGACAGATGAAACTTTTGTTAAATGGACTACTTATAAATAATACCCCTAAACTCCATCCCATTGTGAAATGTTCAGACTATCTGATAGAGAGGGAGTCCTGTTCTGCGGAAGGGACTAATAGAAAACAGCTTACTTTCTAAATCCTACATTTTTCTTATGACCCATTCAACAGCACGATATTGTAAATGTAGCAAAAAGATTCCCCTATGGGAGGTACATACATAGACTGCAAAATAGACTTCTTAAGGAGGTATCTTCCAAGGATCTTTCCGAAATCCCATAATGCCTAAACATATTTGAAGATGATCATGAGGATGCATTACAAATGCTCAATGGATATTAATGCTTTCTAGCCTGTAAGTATAATGCCCTGGTACTGTGACCTTTAAAAAATATGCAGTAGCAGTGACTTCTATAATTAATCATTGAATGGAAGCATTTGAGGTGTTACATGCTTTCTTGGACACAGAAAAAATTATGAAGAGATTCTTATTTTTTCTAATGGAGGACGGTCTGTCTATACAAACCATGATACATCTACCCAAATCCAAGGAGTCCGAGGAAACTTCTCTTTGGGCATCACTGTTATGGTTACATACCAAATGGGAAGTTGACTGATATGATATCAGCATCTGATTGAAATTTGGGTTAAAAGAATGGAAGGAACCTTATGAGTAATTTGTCCGGAAAAAAGATTATATAGGAATCAGAGTAGCCAATGGCTTGTAGGTCTCCTGTTCTCATCACATAAATTATTGCTAGAAGGAATGTAATTTTTTGTTAAATAGAGAAAAGAGTATTTTTCAAGAGGCTCAAAGAGGGTCACAAAGTTTCTTAGAACTAAAGAAAGTTCCCATGATGAGACAGGGTGCAGTATACAAGGTCTCAGTCTGCAGACTGCCTTAACAATCTTCTTACAAGATAGTCCAGAGAATAGCATATCCCAAATGAGGTAAATAATTTCTCTATCTGTTCTTTCAAGGTTAATGGACCAAGCCCTTCTCAAAGCTCTGTTGAAGGAACTCCAGTATAAAATAGACCTTGGGAGAATTAGAAGTATACCCTACAATAGCAGTATATTATTTCAGGAGAATGGATATAACTCTTTAGTAGATCAATTGAGTAGTGAATCCTCTGGACTGATTCAAGATGTTGATCAAAGTCTCTGAGAGTCCCTGTAAATTTAATAGAATATCAGTTTTATACCGTGGAGGCTAATGCAAATATGGCTTCCTTGTGGCAACAGGTCATGTCTAAGATGGAGTACAAAATACATCCTTATTAATTGAAAGAACCAAACACTCTTTAACCAGAATGGTGTTGTTTTAATAAGATAGCCTGGTTCCCCTGAGATTAAAAGAGTATGATTGCTAGCAGTAGGAACACATTTAGAAAAAAGTTCCATGTGGTTGTCATGGCATCTACTACCAGAGGATGATTGTCATTTTATAGAAAAAAAAGGCTACACTTGCCTTGTTCTAGGTCACCCAATCTCTTTGTGACTTGTAAAAGACATACTGCTTAATCTGTCCACTCGAATATATACAGCAGTCAGGTCACCTACATGATCTTGTGCTAATAGAAGAAACAATCTGACCTTTTTCATGGAAGGGGTAGACCTTGCTCACCAATGTTTGTTTATATATGCAGTAGCATAGTGTTGTGTATACACATTTTTAAAATGGAAAGCTAACCCAACTGCCCTGAATTCCTTCAAATTGGAGTGGATCTGGCTCTTTAGAAAAGACCAGGGACATTGAACTGTTTAAAGTTTGGGAAGAGAGGAGACAATCACTGTCTAAGCTTTTGGGAGATATGCCCCACTAATCTAGAGACTCCCAATGAAGGGCTCTCATAGAAGATCATATCCAGGAATGTTGGACTTTGAAAGTTTCAAATGGTCTTCCAAGCCAAGCTGGAAGGCATCTGTTGTGTGGTACAGTATATACACTAATCAGAAGCAAAATATCTCCAATTGGGTGGATCCTTTAATGACTTTATGCAAATGCAATTCCTCTGAGAAAACTCAAAAGACATGTGATTTATAGCAGTTTTTTACAGTCATATGAAAAAGTTTGGGCACCCCTATTAACCCCTTCAGGACCAGGGGTTTTTTTTTTGTGACACGTTCGTTTTTCCCTCCTCGCCTTCTGAAAGCCATAACTTTTTTTTATTTTTCCACCTACATAGACACATGAGGGCTTTTATTTTGCGGGACAAGATGTACTTTCTAATGGTGTTATTCACTATATACTGGGAATTCAGAATATACTGGGAAACCGTAAAAAAATTCCAAGTGGGACAAATTGTGAAAAAAAAACGTATTTTCGCCATGTTTCTGGATGATTTGCTTTTACGGCATTCAATCTTCGGTAAATATAATGTGTTATCAGTATTCTACAGGTTGTTATGCATCCGGCAATACCAAATGTAGGGTTTCCTTTTATGTTTTGGTACCGTAAAAAATTCCAAACATTTTCTATTTTTGACATTTGCGCCATGGCGCCAGTTTGTGCGACCAATAACTTTTTTGTACTAACAGCTACGGACATCAGTGAGGGTGAATTTTTTGCGGGCTGAAGTGTACTTTTTATCGCTAGTAGTTTGGAATGCATGCGACTTTTTTGATCATATTTATTCCATTTTTTGAGTGACGTAAAAGGACCAAAAAAACGCAATTTTGGCGTTTGGAATTTTTTTTCTTCTACGGTGTTCAGCGTACGGGATAAATGATGTTATATTTTTATAGATCAGACTTTTTCGGACGCGGCGATACCAAATATGTATAACTTTTTTATTATTTTAATGATTTTATTTGTAAAATGGGGAGAGGGGAGTGATTTGAACTTTTAATACTTTTTTTTTGTACTTTAAAACTTTATTTATTTATTTTTTTTGCTGTAACATTTAGTCCCCCTATGGTGCTTGACCACTAGGGGGCGCGATTGTTAATACAACCTAATGCATTGCATATGCAATGCATTAGGGTGTACAAAGATGGCGGTTTCCCCACTTCCTGTCTGCAGATGGAAGTGGGGCAAACCGGCCGGGGTAAGTGATGGGAGCCTTCACAAGGCTCTCCACCACCATGCCCGGTCGTCAGATCGGTGCAGCTGGTGCCGATGACCGTACCGATCGGTGCGCGGCACAGATCGGCGTTCATTCAGACATCGCGGCCATCTTTGCCGCGGTGTCTGATGGGTAAAACAGCGGCAGCGGGCGGAGACACCCGCCGGCGCTGTTACTGCCGAGTGTTAGCTGCGATTAGCTAACACCCTAACCGCTAACACCCGGCGGCTGTGCGGGGGGGGGGTCGCGAAGGGGTTAATCTTAATAATTTTTAGTTCTAAATATTTGGTGTTTGCAACAGCCATTTCAATTTGATATATCTAATAACTGATGGACACAGTAATATTTCCGGATTGAAATGAGGTTTATTGTACTAACACAAAATGTGCAATATGCATTAAACCAAATTTTGACTGGTGCAAAAATTTGGGTACCCTTATCATTTTATTGATTTGAATACTCCTAACTACTTTTTACTGACTTTCTGAAGCACGACATTGGTTTTGTAACCTCACTGAGCTTTGAACTTCATAGCCAGGTGTATCCAATGATGAGAAAAGGTATTTAAGGTTGTTCTCCTATTTGAATCTCCTGTGAAGAGTGGCATCATGGGCTCCTCAAAACAACTCTCAAATGATCTGAAAACAAAGATTGTTCAACATAGTTGTTCAGGGGAAGGATACAAAAAGTTGTCTCAGAGATTTAACCTGTCAGTTTCCACTGTGAGGAACATAGTAAGGAAATGGAAGACCACAGGGACAGTTCTTGTTAAGCCCAGAAGTGGCAGGCCAAGAAAAATATCAGGAAAGGCAGAGAAGAAGAATGGTGAGAACAGTCCCAAAGGGCAATCCACAGACCACCCCCAAAGAGCTGCAGCATCATCTTGCTGCAGATGGTGTCCCCTGTGCATCGGTCAACAATACAGCACATTTTGCACAAGGAGAAGCTGTATGGGAGGTGATGCGAAAAGAAGCCGTTTATGAAAGCACGCCACAAACAGAGTCGCCTGAGGTATGCCAAATCACATTTGGACAAGCCAGCTTCATTTTGGAAGAAGGTCCTGTGGACTGATGAAACAAAGATTGAGTTGTTTGGTCATACAAAAGGCGTTATGCAGGCGTCCCAAAAACACAGCATTCCAAGAAAAACACTTGCTACCCACTGTAAAATTTGGTGGAGGTTCCATCATGCTTTACGGCTGTGTGGCCAATGCCGGCACCGGGAATCTTGTTAAAGTTCAGGGTCGCATGGATTCAACTCGGTATCAGCAGATTCTTCAGAATAATATACAAGAATCAGTGATGAATTTGAAGTTACGCCGGGATGGATATTTCAGCAAGACAATCCCAAACACAGCTCCAAATCTACTCAGGCATTCATGCAGAGGAACAATTACAATGTTCTGGAATGGCCATCCCAGTCCCCAGACCTGAATATCAATTGAACATCTGTGGGATACTTTGAAGCGGCTGTCCATGCTCGGCGACCATCAAACTTAACTGAACTTGAATTGTTTTGTAAAGAGGAATGGTCAAAAATACCTTCATCCAGGATCCAGGAACTGATTAAAAGCTACAGGAAGTGACTAGAGGCTGTTATTTTTGCAAAAGGAGGATCTACTAAATATTACTGTCACTTTGCTGTTGGGGTGCCCATACTTTTGCACCGGTCAAATGTTGGTTTAATGCATATTGCACATTTTGTGTTAGTACAATAAACCTCATTTCAATCCGGAAATATTACTTGGTCCATCAGTTATTAGATATATCAAATTGAAATGGCTGTTGCAAACACCCAAATATTTAGAACTAAAAAGGATTAAGATTAATAGGGGTGCCCAAACTTTTTCATATGACTGTATCTGCATTTGTATTGCCTTTTAATATGGATTTGAAATAAAAGAAAGATTTTTTTAATTTGGACGGTGCCGGACCTCTTTTGAGTTCTCTCAGAGGAATTGCATTTGCACTTATGAAGCTGGTGGACCTTCTAGTGTCCATTGCATGTCTGCTACAAACAAGTTCCTTGGAAACCAGTGAATGAGGACTTTAGACTGTATAGAGATTAGCAGGACAGGAAACAGAATAAACGTCCACCTGTCCTATGTTCGTAGAACAAAAAAACACAAGGGGGTGGAGATTAGGGGTCTTATATAAGGTACACTATTCAACAAAACTTCCATTTGTTATATCAGTCCAAAGGATTGAGATTTCCCCATCATTACATGGTTGACCAGGATGAAAGGAAAAAGTAATCAAAAGTTTTTAGTCAGCTTTTTATGATATTTTCTGTGCTAATTTTTGCTTTTCTTGTTCCTTATGCAAAGTGTCCCTTTTTGAGGGATAAGTCCCAACTTTGACCCAAATCTCTCTGTTCATCTTTTTGTTCTGATGAGAAAATTTTCACAAGTGAACATACTATATTGCTCCAGTAAATGTCTTTTTAAATTCTAATTTCATGTAAAAGACAAAATTGCATATAATACCATAGTTTAATCTAATTTGGACATTAAAATTCTATGTTTAAGTAATGTTTGATATAGTACATACAGTCTCTCACAAAGGTGAGCATACCACTCACAATATTGTATTACATCTTTTCATGAAACAACACTGAAGATCTGACAATTTAATACAATGCAGTCAGAGTACAGCTTGCATAAAAGTATAAATTTGGAGTGCCCTCAAAATAACTGAACACACAGCCATCAATGTTTAAACCGCTGGTAAAAAAAAAAAGTGAGTACAAATTGTACCTAATTTGGCTTTTTCCCTCCGTGGTGTCATGTGACTTGTTAGTGTTATAAGATCTCAGGTGTTTGTTAAATTTGGTGTTATCACTCTCACACTCTCATACTGGTCACTGGAAGTTCATCATGGCACCTCATGGAAAAGAACTGAGTATCTGAAAAAATAATTGTTGCTCCACGTAAAGATGGTCTAGGCTATAAGAAGATTGCCAAAACCCTGAAACTGAGCTGCAGCACGATGGATAAGACCATACAGGGGATTAACAAGACAGGTTCCACCCAGAACAGACCTCGCCATTGTCAATCAAAGAAGTTGAGTGCACGTGCTCAACATCGTATCCAGAGATTGTCTTTCCAAAATGAACATATGATTGCTGCCAGCATTGCTGAAGAGGTTAAACACTAAGATAAACTTATTTGTTTGCTGAAGAGGTAAAAGACAAAGATAAACTTATTTGTTTGCTGAAGAGGTAAAAGACTAAGATAAACTTATTTGGTTAAGATGGCATCAAGGCAACTAGGTGAGGAGTACAAAGATAAGTGTTTCTTGCCTATTGTCAAGCATAGTGGTGGAAGTGTCATGGTTTGGGGCTGCATGAGTGCTGCCAGCTGTGGGGAGCTACAGTTTTGTAACAGTGCGGCGCTGACAGACGTATGCCGAGGCGCCGACCGCCGACATCCGGGTGTGGATCCTCTGTGATCACCGCAGGCGAGGTGGTTTGCTGGAGGACCACGCCAGGGGGTGGAATCTAAGGGCCCCTGGTCCTTCGCAGAGCCCGCCGCAAAACGGGATTTGGACTTGGCTGGGGACCCCAGGTCACTACCCCTGACGTGGCTACCTGCGGTGACAGCCGGGGTCAGGACAGGAACACAGGACATAGGAGAACATAAGCAAAGGGCAGGTAAAACGTACTCAGGAACACAGCAGGATACAGGAGGGATAAACGTTTAACCCCCAGGATACAACAGGAAACCGAACGGTAACACGACGGTACAGACCAGGACAGGTCCGGAGGACACAGGGCGGTAAACAAGGAGTAAACAGACAGAAGGTCAGGAGCTCAGATGACACAGACTGGACCAGATCTCCAGGGTTTTGACCCCGAGATACTGGCAGGAGTCAAGATGGACAAAACCCGACACAGCAAGAGGCTGTAACAGACTGCAATGATCTGACCCAGAGTAGAGACCAGAACTTCCTCTTTGAGCCTGAGGTCTGGGGTGAAGAGGTAGGTGCACAGATCAGGCAACTATACATCGGCAGGAAGCTGCCGCGCGCCCACCTTAGGAGGCACAGTGCACAGACAGGACCCAGGAAGCAACAAGACTGGACAGGACAGGCAAGTACGTAGCAGAACACAGGCTGTTGGGACCCCTGCACAGGGAGCCCCAGCAGAGACATGGCAGGCACGGACAGGCCGACGGTCCAAGGCAGGGACCGCGGCATGAACCGTGACAAGTTTATTGTGGAATCTATGATTGCCAACATGAACTGTGACATACTGAAGCAGAGCATGATCCCCTGCTTTTGGAAACTGAGCACCAAATTTACACTGTTATACAAGCTGTACACTGACTACTTTACTTCGTATTAAACTGTCATATCTTCAGTGCTGTCCCATGAAAAGATATAATACAATGTTTATTGTATATAGTGTTTCCTGCCTTTATTTGAAAGCCTTGGGAGGTAAAACCAAAGCATTACAGCCAGACCTATTTTGGGGCCCTGATCTCCTGGCTCCCACAAGCTTTTGGTTTTTCCCCTTTTGGACCCCCCTTTTAAGGGGGGGTTGGGGTTTTTGGGTTTGGGGGACCCCCCTAAAAAGGCAAACCCCCGGGGGGAAGGGTTGGGCCCCAACCCCCGGTTTAAAAACCGGGGTTCTGGAAAAATAAAAAAGGGCCCCCATTAAAAATTAGAACCCTTTTTTTAAATTTAAGTACCCCCGGGTCCCCCAAAAAATTTGAATTAAGTTTAAAAACCCAAGGGATTTTTCTCCCCGGAAACCCCCTTAAAAGAAATAAACGGGACGGCCCCAAAAAAAACCCGGAGACCCCCGTAGCCACTCCAATTCCCCAAAAACTGGAAGTTTCCCTGGGGGTTAGCAATCCCGGGAAAGGGAGATCAAAAGGACAATCCAAAACACAGGAATAAAAAAAACCCAAATTAAAACGACCCGGTTGGAAAAAGTTTTCCCTTTTAGCCAAGGGGGGTGAAGAGGAAAGGGTTCCAAAAGAAAAAAGGGAAACAAAAATGGCCCCAAACGGCGGGAAACCTTAAAATGCACAAAAAAACCCAGATGCCCCCCCAAATTTTTGGAAAACGAAAGTCCTGGCCCAAAACCCCGGGGCTTCGGGCCCCCCAAAAGGGTACCCCCAAAAAGGGCCACCCCCCAAAAGGGCGGCCAAAGGGGGGTTTCCAAAGGGGGGGGCCCCCCCCGGATTTAAAAACCGGAAATTTATTTGGCCATAAGAAAGAAACTGGCAACACAGGGTTCCCCTTGGCTTTTTCAATGACCAAAACAAAATGAAAAACGAGCTTACACACTTTTTAAAAACTTTAAAATTTAAAACCAGGCCCCCATGGAAAAGAAAACAATGTTTTTTGTATTTTTGGGGTGTTTCCTTTATTTAAAGGCCTGGGGGAAAACCTAGCTTTAAACCCCAAAAACCTTTTTTGGTTTTAACCCCTTTCCCCTTCAACAAAAACTGTTGGTGTTCACCTTGGGGCCAGCCCGGAAGGGCCGGCCGCACTAATCCCAAAATTTTTTAAAATATTTTAAAGGGAAAAAAATTTTTATGGAAAAAATTTGGGAAAAATTTTAATTTTTTCCTTTGGAAAATCCACAGGGAAAAACGGGTTTAAAAAAGGGGGAATAAAAAGTGAAAAAAACCCCATTAAAAGGGGCAAAAAAAACAAAAAAGGAAAAAAAGAAAAATCAGTATAATATTAAAAAAAAAAAAAAACAGCAAAGCGGGAAACAGAAAGGCAGTTTCCCAAGAGGGGAAAAAACAAAACCCCCAAAAATATTTTTTAATTTTAAAATAAATAGAAAAAAGATTAAAATTGAAAAAAATTTGGCCCTTTGAAAAGTAGGGGAGGGAATTTACTGGGGGGGGGGGGGGGGCGATGAGGAAAAGAAAACCTATTAAAAAAATTTTTTCCCCCAATTTTTTTTAATAAGGAAATTAAATTTCCTTTAAAAACGAGGGAGGGAAAAACTCCACCTTAAATGTTTCTTGTCAAATTTGCGGGGAAGAAGGGGCGCTCCGCCTTAAAAAAATTTTAAAACAATGAATCCCCAGGTTCAAAAGGGTATGCACCCCCATGTCCTAAAGAAAATAAGTAATGTGATAGACCCATATTCTTAATATCTATGGACTGTATAATATCGAACCAAAGGATTAGTGCAAATGTGGTTCCAGTATTCAAAAAGGGGTCAAAAAGTGATTCTGGAAACTACAACCCTTTTAAAAGTTTGACCCCCTGTTGTATGGTAAAAATGTTTAAAGGGTTTTTTCTAGGAGATGCTATACAAATTTCCTGGAGTACCCAAAATGAAAAAAAATGTAGAACGCTGTTCCGCATTTTTTTAAAAGAAGGGATTGGCCCTTTCAAATTTAAATTCACCCATTTTTAATGGGGAAGTTATTCTAAAAGGGAATCGGGGTGAACTTTGGGATGTTATATATCTAGATTTTTTAAAAAAACTTTTTGGGGCCTGTCCACATAAAAAGCTTGGTAAGAAAATAGAAAAATAAAATGTTTTAAAACCAAAGGGGGAAAATGTTTGAAAGTGGGTAAGTAACGGGTTTAAAAAAGGGTGGTGATTATTTGGTTTACATCCCTTTTAAACTAGGGGGATACCATTGGTAAGTATTCCCCCAAATTTTTCTGTTTTAAATATTTTTTCTTTAAAAAAATCTTAAAAAAGGATTGCACAGTAAAATACCAATCTTTGCAAATGATACTAAGCTTTTTAAAAAGTAACCCCAACTTAATACAGGACAATGTTTTATTACAAAGGGATCTGGGAAAAAGTGGGGGGCCTGGGGGAAAAGTGTCAGATGAGGTTTAACCCCAGATAAATGGGAAGGGGTTTTTGCACATGGAAAGGAAAAAATCCATTCCCTTGGGTTACTTGTTAAATGGAAAAATGCTGGGGAAAAAAAATGTCCCTGGAGAAGGACTTTTGGGCATCCTAGTGGGGCAATAAATTTAATTTGTAGCAGCCAAAATTTCAACGCAACAGACGAGGCCCAAAAAGGATTTGGGGGGTTTTATTTAAAAAGGGGAAACAATGCACTGATGAACCCTCCTTCTCCCATTTTACAAGTCACTTGTCCCGACCACACGGAAATTGGGGTAAAGTTTTTTGGGCCCAATTTTTTTCTGTACCCAAAATCCCGTTAATTTTGCAAAAATGAGATGCTAGATGGACTTTCCAAAAAAAGTTACAGAAATTGTAAAACCAAAGCTTTGGGGTTTAAATTATGTCCCCCTGGAAAACCCCTTTTGTTCCTCGGGTATACCCGCCCTTTCACCACTGCTTAATGGCTTTTTGTTCTTAGATGAGATTCGTATTATGCAGGGAAATCTTGCTAGAAAACAATTTTATTCCATGTTGCAATAAACCTAATTAATTTTACTTGTTTTCTTTTTATGGGTTTAAAAAAATTTTAAAACACAGGCCAAAACCCCCTGGGGAGGGGAAGAACAAATTCCAACTAAAAGAGTTTTTGAAAAGGAAATTTATACAATTTCCATTAAAAAAATCAAATAAATGTAAGTACCAATGGCAATCATATCACAAGAACCTGCTAGGATAATTTTACTTTGAAAAAAAGGGTTTTTTCCTTGGGTAATATAAGTTAGTTCTGTAGTTTAAAACCCCCCCTTTTCCCAAACAAAAGCTACCCTTTGTTTACTAAAGTGTAAAAGCCTGGTAGAAGATAATTTTTGTCCTCTTCCTGTTAAAGGGGTTTTCACACCATAATAAATACCTTTTTAAATTTAGGGAAAGGTAAATGAAAACAAATTTCCAAATAGTTGCTATGTTTTTATTTTGCTTTTATCAGGAGATAAAGAAGATTTTTTCCTTTTTTTTAGAGTACAAAAAGTTTTTCTTGGTTACAGGAAAAACCTCCCCCCCCACCCCTCTCTCCCCTTTTTATCTGATTTCTCCACAAGCTGCCATTTGGCCATTGGGAGTCATTCTCTGCAGAGTCTTATCTCTAGCAATGAACTTTGTTTACCCAAGTAAATGAAAAGTTTTCACCCTTTAGAGCTCTGTAGCCTCTAAATTTCAGTTTCTAAAAACTCCTGCAGTAAAGTAAATTTAACCCGGAAAAGCAAAAAAATAGCAGAGGGCAAAAACTGGCCTTTTGGCTGTTTGAAAAAATGATGGGAAGAAAACCCCCTTTAAAATTCAAAGGGAAAAGGGTTTTTTTTTAACCGTTTTTTGGGCTTTCCCCGCCCGGATGGAAAAAACCTAAAGTTGGTTATATTTATCTAATATGTTTCCCCATAAAAAACCCCTTCCCCCCCCTGAGGGTTTTTCTATACTGAGTGACACCGGGGAAACCCACAGTGGGTTAAACTTGGGTTTACTATGTCCAAAGGGGGGAAGTTCCCAAAAATTGCAGTTATAATACAAAATAGAAACCAAAATGATGCAGAAATTGTTGAAAAAATATTACAATCTTTAAATACAGAATCTTTCAGCATAGATTATCAAGTTTGTTAAAAAGCTTTGGAGAAAAAGAGAAACTTAAAGGGGTTTTATCGTTACAAAGATCATGTCTCAGATTATGGGGACAGTAAAAAATTTAAAAAAATTTTTGAAAATTTGGGTTTCAAATTTCCCTGTCATTGGTTTAGCAAATATCAGCTTTTGCTGTTAAATCTTTTATTTCTGCTGTTTATGGGACAAAAAACGCCCCCCGGGCTATTCCGGCCCCCCAGACACGCCCCCCCTTTGATTGGCTGCTGACATTTTTAAATTCCGCCTGTTTGGGGTATGCCCCCCCAGAAAAGGAAAAGTCATGGCCACGCCCCCCCGCTGTGATTGGGCCCGCCCGCACATTTTGTGTTTAAACCCCCCCCTGGCTGTTAAAAAACGATAGTGGAAAAACCCAAATTCCCCCGCTGGCTTTTGTACTCTCAGCTCTATGGTGTTTATCTGGGCAATTCTCCCCGTTTAAAGGGCTTTTTGCCCAAAAGGGTTGATTTACCCCCCACAGGGTTTGTTTTAATTTGAAAAGAGGGCATTCTGTTTTTCCCCAGATCGAAAGGGAAAACCCCCCCCCCCTCCCCTTTTTGACGTCTTCCCCCTGTATTGTTAAAAAAATTTAAAGGGTTCAACATGTTCTGGGATGAGCTTGGCCCCGTATAGGAGTGTTAGCTAATCCGCCCTAAAGACAGAGGTTGGGGTTCAATTCCCAAACAGTAGTGTTTTTGGGTTTTTTTTTTTTAAAAAATTTTATCCCACATATTTTTAAAGAAAATAAAAAATAAAAGTGTAAAACTTTTTTTAAAATTTATTTCCATATACACACAAAAACCCCCCCCAAATATAGTGTCCCATCCTTGCAGTAAACACCAAGCACTTCCAACAAAAGTGTTTACAATGCATATATTTGGGGGGAAAATGGGGAAATGAAAAATAGGGGGGGGGCCCTGTATGTGTTTTTTATATTTTTCATTATAGGGATTAACAAAATATATTTTAGGTCTCTTACATATGTGTAGAATTTGGGGGGGAAAAAAAAATATATACCCTGTGAGGGACAAAGAACAAAAAACCCCCTTGTTGAAAAAACAAAAAGCCCTATCATTGCCCCTCCCCGCTGCCCCCAAACCCGGGCCCAAAGTAAGTTACAAAAGAGCAGGGCCCTTTTTAAAAGCTGATTTGTTTCCCTAACATGTCACGGGACGGGAAAGGGGGCAGGGGGAATTCTTAACAGCGGCAGGCTTTCCCGTTGTGTGAAAACCCAAATTAAAATGACAGTTTGTTTTGGCTGGGGTTTGGGCCTAAAGGCTGCAAAATTTAAGCGGCAGGGGGGTACGAGTGTTATATCCGGGAAACCCTCTGAAATCCCCCTGCTTTAAAAAAAATGATGATGTCACATTTTCTTCAGAAAAGGGGGGGAAAACACCCCTTCGTGGGGGGGGGAGACACGCCTGTTGAGGGGGAAAAACACGCCCCTGAATTTAAAAACTCAATTGGGGAAAATTAGCGGACAGCCGAGGCTTCCAAACGATAACACCCCTTTTTAAAAACAGAAGGGTACGTAAATTGTTTACTTTTTAGGAATTGATGGGATCACAAATGCAGAATCTGATATTGGGGGCAATTTAAATTACTGCCCAAATATGGCTAAAGTATACACGGCTTTTTCCGGGGTAATTGCGGGGACGGATTTGCCCCGAAAATTAGGGACGGCGCCTTTGCAGGCGGGGGGGGGGCCGGGCAGTCGCCGGGCCCTATCGACACCATTTTTCACGGTGGGGTAAAAAACCCCCGGTAAAAAAAAGGGTTGCAGGGGTCACTTTTTCCCCCTCGGGGGCGGTTTTCGCAGGCGGGGGAAGAAAAAAGGTGGGAAATCCCATTTTCCCCTTATGGAATGTGGATTCCCGTAGTTACTGGGGACGGATTGGAGCCGTACTGAAGCGAAAAATCCGAACCCCCCCACGGGTACGGCACCCCTTTTTCAGCCCCCAAAAGAACCCGCTAAAACGAGGCCTACCCTCTCCCTGTAACCGGACCAGATCCTGCCATACTTTTTGGTGAAAATGAAAATTTTTAAATTAAATTAATAATGTTCAAAAAATTTAGGCTTTGCAGCATTAATAGTACTTCCCTCCATTTTAACATTTGGCCCCCACTTTTTAGGAGTTCCCAAAAATACCCAAAAAATTTTGTTGAAGACTAAAAATGTTTATGGGGAAAACTTCCCTTTTTAAGAGGGGTTTTGAAATTTCCTAAAAACCCATATTTAAAATGTACATGCCCTTGTTTTGACTGAATGTAGATAGCATAAAGCAGACCAATTTTCACGTCTCTCACCAACACTACATGTAGCTTCTTTAGGGGGTGTAATCATGATAGTGAACACGATGAAACAAATGGTGTGTCACCCTTTAAAACACTTTTTAAAAGGCTCCAACACAAACAATCTTTTCTTTTTTAAATTAAAAATTTTTTTATTTTTAATGGGGTTTTTCCCATTTTGGCTCTTTTCATTTCTGCAAAACCCCTCTTCAGGTCCGAATTCCTGTGAACCCAGTGGGCATTTTTCTACAGCAGTAAACAAACCATTTCGCTCTGATATTCCTAGCTGGTTAAATTTGGGAAAGTTGGGAAAAAATTTAGGGCAGAAAACCAAGTTGGGGTGAAAAATAGAGAAAACAGGGGTCGAAAAAAATTTTGGAGTAAAAAAATTCTCCCTTTTAAATTTTCCTAAAAAAAAAAAAATAAAATTCAGCAATGAAATTTGGTAACTGTCATCATTTACTTTTTCCCTCCCATGTCTTTAAAAGCAAATTTTTGGGTGAGGGAAAAACTTTTTTTAAACCCCCTTTCCGACATTTGACTTTATGAGGATTTTGTCAGGGGGGGCCCCGGGCCCCCCGCCCCGGGGTCGCGGGCACCCCCGCGGTCCCCGCACACCCCGGCCGCCCCCCCGCATGTGGG
Source organism: Phyllomedusa bahiana (assembly GCA_025379985.1). Taxonomy (NCBI): domain Eukaryota; kingdom Metazoa; phylum Chordata; class Amphibia; order Anura; family Hylidae; genus Phyllomedusa; species Phyllomedusa bahiana. The sequence continues at coordinate 80,749 of JAODAL010006444.1, read as the reverse complement.
CGGTGGGGGGGGCGCTACCCGGGGCCCCGGCTTTTCCCCCTATTCCCCCGGCCGCGCTCCTGTTGAAAGGTCTAGGCTCCCGGCGAAACCCCGGGTCCCCAAAACAAAGGGGCGCGCGCGCGGGGGAAAATTGCAGATTTTAAAGGGCCCAGTGTCCCGGTAATTGGCTTTTCCCGGGTCCCCTCCCCTTTTTTAAGCCTGCCCCTTCCGGGGGGTCGTTCCCGGTTCTTTTGTGCCATTGTTCCCTATAGAGAAAGCGTTACAAGCCTTGTTTAAATTACCTTTGTACCGTCCCTTTAGCTTCCTTTCCCTTTCCGCCCCAGCTTCTTGCCGCCGGGCCCCTGACCTTGTGCCTTGCCCAACGCCCCAAAAATTCCCCATGGGGCCGCCCGGGCCCTGACCTTCTGCCTGTTCCCGACTAGGGAGCCTGCCTGCGATTCTGCCACGCTGTACCCTCGGTGCCCCCGAAGAAAGTCACGCCCAGGGGGGCGACCGGGTTTAGACTCCCGCCGCAGCATGTCCATCCCGCTTTGGGGCGGGCTCTGGGGGGAAAACCGGGGCCCCTACTTAGTTTCCCCGTTCCCTGGCGGTGGCTTACCCATCGCTTCCCGGGGGTCCAGAGGATCCACCTCTACGCCGGGTACGTGACAGTGGGGTTTTCCGGGGGGGGCCTTGGCCCCGAAAAGGTGCCTCTGCCGTCTGCGCTGACCTCACCTCCATTGGGCTCAGCGGGTCACAAAGTCGTAAAGCAAGCCCAGAAAATTTCGGCCATCTCACCGATGAGCAGTCCTGGGCCCGTTTAGCAGAAAAAACCCCGTTTGTGGTCCCGCTGCCCCCCAAGGTTCGGGCCCTCCAACCGCTGGCCCAAAGGCCCTTCGTTTTATCTTTTCCCGGAACCCAAGTTCGGGGGACCCCAAGGCCGCGGGGGTTTATAAACCCAATGCCCTGCACCTTTGATTTTAATGGGCAACCCAATTTCCTACCCGAACGGTCTGGGTTTGGCTTTTCTTTGCAAACTTTTTTTCCCGGGAAAACCCCTTTGGGGGGGCCTTTTTTTTTTTTTTTGGGCAAACCCCCCTTTCCTGGGGCGGGGACGACCCCCGGTCACAGTTAACCTGGCTTATTCCTCACCGATTTTCAGGACGCTTTTTTCGGGGGAAAACCCACCCCGGGCCCTTCGTCTGCCAGAAAACCCCTTTGGCTTAAATTTTTTCGCCAGGGGACCCACCCTGTAGGCGATTATGCCGACTTTTCCCGCATTTTGGGGCCTCTGAGTTTTTGTGGAATAAAAGGGGGCTTTGCCCTGCCACCTTAAGAAGGGCCTCTCAGCCCGCATCAAGGTTTCCCCTTTATCTGCCCGGGGATCTCCCGTCTTTTTTTGGGAGTAAAATTATCCCCCGGGCCATCGGTTTGAACATCCTTTTTCCCCGGAACGACAGGAGGAACCCCGGCGGGAAAAGGGGAAAAGCAAGCAACCCCCCCGCCCGTCTTTTTCCGTTGGCCCCCAGTTTTTTAAAAAGGCCCGCCCTTATTTGCCCTGCCACCTCCCGCCGAAGGGGCCCAGGGGAGGGGATGGGGCAACCTGTCTAAAATGAGCTGACAGAAAAAAAGTGAGGGGGAATTTTTTTTGTCTGTACTGTGGCAGTGCGGACCATTTCCCGGAGATCCCCCCCATGCGCCCTCGGGGCCCGGGAAAAAGGGCGAAACCTGGATAGTAGGAGGGCGCCCCTTTGGGGTGAGGCAAGCCCTTCCTCGCCTGACCTTTGGCCCGGGGATCTTTGGGCCCACTGTGCTGGTGCCCAGTTTCAGGTACTTTTTCCCTGGACTCGGGGTTTCCCGGGGGAAATTTTTGGGGGACGTTTGCCCTGGTACCCCAGCAAAACCCCCCTGTGATCCCCCTGGAGAAGCCCTTATTTATCTCCTCGGTCGTGGAGAGATCTCAAGGACCCAAATTGGGGGTTCCGAACTGGGCCCCTGGCCCTTCCCAAGTGGGGGTGTTGCAAAAGGGGGAGATTTGCGTTTCTACGTATTTCCCGTCCTCCTGTCCTTTCTCCGGGGTCCCGTGGTGAAAGGGCCACGTTTCCCGTGCTCGTTTTTGGGCATTTCGGGCGAAGTTCTAATTTGGGGGTACGGAGTGTCAGTCTCGCTTTTTGGGTGGCAACCCGCGCCGGTGCTTTCCGCTCTTCGGGGTCGTCAAACCCTCCTGCCCGGGCCTTTTCCTGCAATACCAACCCTTTGGGAAAGACGCCCTTCTCCGAGAAAGCAAGTTTGAGCGTTGCCGCCCCATCGCCCTTTCCGATTTGTCTGTTGATCTTTCCCAGGGGAAACGTCTCTCCACGGGGCCCGGGGGTGTACCCCTGTCGGTCCCTGGGGCCCTTTGGCTATGTTCCTATATCATGGAGATTCTCCGGGGGGGTTTATCGAAAGTTTTCTCCCCAGCGGGGGCCGGGTTCTTTCTTCGTGGCTAAGAAGGACGGTAGTCTCCCGTCCTTGCATGGGACAAATCGTGGCCTAAACCCAAGAACGGTTAAAAAAAACCGCTTTTCCCCTCCCCTTGATCACGGAACTCTTTGCCCGGGTTACGAGGTCCCAAGATTTTACTAAACTGGCCCCTGGAGGGGCCCTTAAAATTCTCAAAAGGGAAAATACGTGAGGGGGGCCGGAAATGGAAGGGCCCGCTTTCAAACCCCCGCGCCGGGGAAATTCGGTACCCTGGTCTTTCCCTTCGGGCTCTCCCCAATCCCCCGGCCGTTTTCCCAAGAATTCGTAAAATAATTTTCCCCCCATTTTCCCGGGGAATTTACTGTCACATGGTGGTTGTGTATCTTGCGACATTCTGGTTTTCCCCCCCGACCTTGAACCCCCATTAAAAGTTAAACGTGCGCCAGGTCCTCAAGTTAAGGGAAAAAGGGCCTATATCCCCAAATTTGGGGAAGGGGAAAAGTTTCTTCAGCAGGCCTCCCATTCCTGGGCCCTACATCATTTCTGAAAGGGTCAAACAGATGGATCCCGAAAAGTTGTCTCCCGGGTTCCAAACAGGGGGCCGGCCCCGTGGGTCTCCGAGCCATACAAAGTTTCCCTGGGGTTCGCCAAAACTATTAAGGAATTTAAAACCACATTTTTCCTGGGGTTGTCTCCATAGTGGTTTTAAACCCAAAAGAACGAAATCCTAAGCTCGGGCCCACCAGCGGAGAGGAAGCCCTTCTTAAGTTAAAATGTGCCTTCGCCTCTGCCCCAGTGCTTTTCTGGGCCTGATACTAAAAAAAACCCATTTTTTTTCCGAGGCCCGGCGCCCCCCGGGTGGGGGCCGGGGCCATACTCTCCCAGAAGGGGCCCCCAAAAGGGCCCAAAACCCTCATTTGGGCGGGTTTTTTTCGAAAGTTTTTCCTGGCGGGAAAGGAAATACTCTACCCGGCGCCGGGAAAATTGTGGCCATCAAGTTGGCCCCTGGAGGAGTGGCGGTATCTTTGGAAAGGGGGGCTCGTCACCCTGTCAGCATCTTTTACCGACCTTTAAAAAACCTGTTGTATCTCCAGATCCCCAATTTTTCAAAAATCCACGCCAGGTCTTTTGGTCTTTCTTCTTCTCCCCCGGTTTAATTTTTTAAATTCATTTTCGCCGGGGAGCGAAAATGCCCAAGGCCCGACGCCCCTCTCCCGTGTTTCGGATTTTTTAAGGGGGGGACAGTCCACCCCCGGGCCCACTTTATTCTCCAGAAAGGTCATTTCTGCCCGCCCCCCATTTGATCTGCCAAATTTTCCCCCCCGGGGCCAAGAAAATTCGCCCCGTCCACCCTTCGGAAAAAAGATTTTGGTCATGGGGTCATTGCCCCCCCGGTATGGCGGGGACACCCAGGAGTACAGAGGTCCTGCTCTAAAAATTTTCCCGTTTTACGGGGTGGGGGACCCTAGCCCGGGATGTTCGGGGTTTTGGGGGGAAAGGCCTGCGTTTCCCCGGTGCCCGGAACAAGTCTCCTGGGTTAAAACCGGAAAGGTCTGCCCTGCCTCTCCCCTTTATACCCAGCTTTTCCTTGGCCCCCATGTGGCCTGGATTTTATCACTTTTTCTCCCCTTCCTTCCGCTGGCAACACCGTGATCGGGGGGGTAAACTAAACCCGATTTTCTAAGATGTCCCTTTTTAAATTCCCTCTCCCGGGCCAAACCCTCAGCCCCTCCCCGGGCCGTCTTTTTTTCTGCATTTTTTTCGGCTGCAGGGGTTTTCCCGGGCAGCACATAGTGTGGACCGTGGCGTTAAAATTTGTTTCCAGATTCGGGCCCGCTCCCGGGAAAAACCAACTAAAAATGAAACTGGAACTTTTCTTCGGCCTCCCAAACCCCCATTTAAATTGGGAGGTAGAGAGATTTAAACCCGGGGCCCCTAGGTTGCTACCTGGGGAAATTTTGGGTTCGCACGCCAGGTTTGCTTGGCCCAGCTTTTGCCCGGGGCCCGAGTTTTCGAATAACTCTTTCCCCCTCGGAAGCTGCTGGAGCTGCCCCTTTCTTTATTGCCCTACGGGGACAATCCCGCCGCCCCTCCCCCTTTCTGCCCCCTCGGAGGGTTCCCTGCCTTTCCCGGGAAGTGGCCCCAGGACCTGACAGTATCGGGGAAAACAAAATGCCATTCGTTCCCGGGCCCTCCGCCCCCCACCAAGGCTCAACCCGGACAAAAAGCGAAGATCTCCCAAACCTTTTCCCCAGGTGAAAAGGGGTGGGGTTGTGGGCTAAATATTTTCCTTTTAAAAGGTTCCCTGCTAAAAAGGGGGTTTCCCCCGGGTTTCCCGGGTCATTCGAGGTGCTCAAGCGCATTAACCCAGTAGCATACAAGCCCCGCCTTCCCCCCACTATGGGGGTCCCGAACCCCTTTCCCAGGTCTCCCTGCTAAAAAAGGGGCCTTTTCCCTTTTTTTTTTTCCCCCCCCCAAACCCGAACCCCCCTTTTTTTTTTTAAAAAAGGGGTTTTAGATATGGAAAAAAAGGGGGGGGGAAATTTTTTTTTTTTGGGGGGGGGGGGGGGAAAAACAGGGGGGGGGGGGAAAATTTTTGGGGGAAAAAAAAGGGTTTTTTTGGGGGCTGGGGGGGCTGGGGCGGGGGGGGGGGGGGCCCCCCCCCCCCCCCCCCCCGGGGCGGGGGCCCCCCCAAACCCCCCCCCCCAAAAAACCCCCCCCAAACACCCCCCCCCCCCCCCCCCCCCCCCACCCCCCACACACCCCCCCCCCCCCCAACCCCCCCCCCCCCCCCCCCCCACAACCCCCCAAAAATTTTTTTAAAAAAAAAAAAAAGGGTTTTTCCCCCCAAAAAAAACCCCCCACTTTTGAAAAAAAAAACCCCGGGCCCCCCAAAAACCCCCCCCCCCCCCCCCCCCAAAAAAAAAAAAAACCCCCCCCACCCCCCCCCTTTTTTTTTAAAAAAAAAAAAATTTAAAAAAAAAAAAAAAGGAAAAAGGGAAAATAAAAAAAAAAAAAAAAAAACCCCCCCCAAACCAAAAAATTTCCCCGGGGGGCCCCCCCTTTTGGGGGGGGGGGGGCCACCCCCGGGGGCCCCCGGGGCCCCCCAAAACCCCGGGGTTCAGTTTTTGGGGGGGGGGTTTTTGGGGGGGGCCCCGGGGGGAAAAAAAAAAAAAAGGGGGGGCCCTTTTAAAAAAAAAAAATTTTTTTTAAAAAAAAAAAGGGGTTTCCCCCCTTTAGGGGAAAAAAAAAAAAAAAATAAAAATTTTTTAAAATTTTTCCCCCTTTTTGGGTTTTTTAAAAATTTTCCCCCCCCCTTTTTTTTAAAAAAAAAAAAAGGGTTTTTTTTCCCCCCCCTTTTTGGTTTTCCCCCCTTTTTTTAAAAGCCCCCAAAAAAATTTTAAAAAAAAGTTTTCCCCGGGGGGGGGAAAAAAAAAAAACCCCCCCCCCCGGGGGGGTTTAAAAAAAAAAATTAAATTTTTTGGGGTTTCCCCTTTGGGGGTTTTTTCCAATTTTCCCCCGGGGGTTTTAAAATTTTTTTTTTTGGGGGGTTTTAAAAAAAAAAGAAAAACCCCGGGGAAAAAAAACCCAAAAAAATTAAAAGGGGGGCCCAAAAAAAGGGGGAAAAATTAAAAGGGTTTTAAAAGGAAAAAAAAATTTCCCTTTTTAAAAAAAAAAAAAAAAAATTTTTTTAATTTTTTCCTTTGGGTTTTTCCCTTTTTTTTTTTTCCCCCGGGGGGGAAAAAAAAAAAAAAACCAAAAAATTTTTTTTTTTTTTTTTTCCCTTTTCCCCCCAAAAAAAAAAAAATTTTTTTTATTTTTTAAAAAAAAATTTTTTTTTTTAAAAAAAAAACTTAACCCCCTTTTTTTTTTTTTTTTGGGGTTTAAAAAAAAAAATTTTGGAAATTTTTTCCGGGGGGGTTTCCCCCAAAAAAAAAAGGGCCCCCTTTTTTTTCCCCCCCCCCGGGAAAAAAAATTTTTTTTTTTTTTTAAAAATTTTTTGGGGCCCCCTTTTTTTTTTAAAAACCCCCCCCCCCCCCAAAAACCCTCTTGTCCCCCGGGGTTTTCCCCTTTTTAAAAAAAAAATTTTTTGAAAAAAAAAACCCTTTTTTTTTTTAAGGGGAAAAAAAATTTTTTTTTTTCCTTTTAAAAAAAGGGGGTTTCCTTTTTTTGGTATTAAAAATTTTTAAAAAAAAAAAAAATTTTTTTTTTTTTTTTTTTTTTTGGTTTTTTTTTAAAAAAAAGGGGGGAAAGGGTTTTTTGGGAAATTTTTTAAAGAAATTTTAAAAATTTAAAAACCCAAAATTTAAAAAAGGTTATGGTTTTCAGAAGGCGAGGAGGAGAAAACTTAAAGCCTTATTATTATGACCGTCCGTTAGGAAGTGGTTAACTACTCTATTAAGCACCAATTACAAGTAGCATTTTATTGCCCATATTTACAGTGGCATGGGATATTGTGTTTCCTCCAGAGCGCAGTGATTGGGGAGATCAGGCCATGCTGGCATCTATTATCTGATATGCACTTATAACTGAATGTATATGACTGTAGTTTGTGACTATATTACCACTTTTCCCAGCACTTTGTATGGCTGCACTTTCACTGCTTAGTAATATTTTACTTTTCCCTTCTGCATTCTGGATTCTCATCACATGCTGCACTGATGTTGCCTTTCTTATAAATGTGTAATAGCAGCTCATGAATTAGTAAGTTCATTGGTCAAATTTGTGTCTCCTGGTAGAATCCCTGTCAAACGCAATCAGTATTCACTTCCCAGAAAGTTCTGCTCATCTCCACCTGTGATGCCAGGAGACCAACACTTTGTATTATGTAAATGCTTCATTTGTGGTATACAGCTTTACCTTCCCCCGGCCCCCCCCCCCCCCCCCCACCTGGTTTTTCTACTCTCATCTGTCCTTCAGGGTTGTTGTTTACCCAGCTTTAAAGAGAACAATTGAATGTACTGCACAGATAGCTTCTCTGGTTGCACGGAGACCTACATTTATATTTATTCTAGTTTCATTCAGATCAAATAATATGTAACTTTAGCTTTTTGTCCTGGTATCTGAACAGAGCATTCAAAGCTATAGTACATAGGAGGAAGTGCAGTGTTCACAATAAACACTGCACTGTAGCCAGATTCTTCCCAAATGTAAAATAGGCTGTCAATGAATTTATGTGGGCTATATCTGTTAGCACAGTAATAGTAACAATTTAAATATACACCGGCACTCCAAAAATGCAGGAAAAGTGTTTATTTGCAAAAGAAGCAATATTATGCCAAAGTGCTCCATGGGTGTAGACAAATAAACAGCAATGTTCTGATTACTGCACAAAATTTCAGAGATTATAAGTAATGAACAATAAGATGCAGATGTCCCTATCATGTGACGTTTCGGCCGGCAGGCCTTTATCAAACAACATCTGTAATTGAGGGGAAAAATGAATCAGGGCAATAGCAGCCTATAATATATATGATAAGTCTGTAGGTAATAGATAATCTGTGATCCACGGTGAAGGAGGTATGGGGAGCTGGTGGGTTGGGGAGAAGTCCAGGAGCACGTCCGACAGGAAGAGGGAGCTGCCCACTAGCTCCCCTTACCACCTACACCGTGCATCACGGATTACCTTTTACCTACAGACTTCTCATATATATTATAGGGACATCTGCATCTTATTGTTCATTACTTATTATCTCTGAAATTTTGTGCAGTAATCAGAACATTGCTGTTTATTTGTCTACACCCATGGAGCACTTTGGCATAATATTGCTTCTTTTGTAAATAAACACTTTTCCTGCATTTTTGGAGTGCCGGTGTATATTTAAATTGTTGGTATATTGGTCTCCTGACCTATTACACCAGAGCACCCCCTAATCGTAGATCCCTTTATGGTGTGCATGACTTATTTCTAGTAAGCACAGTAATAGTAGACGCTTTAGATGTGAATGGAGAAGAAGGCATGATGTATCCTAAAAGGAATAATATAGGTAAAGTTTTTAACAGTTAGGCTATGTTCACACGGCTTATTTGCGGGGCATAATTACGCCGTGTGGACGGGACGGGGCGGGACCGGGAGAGGGGGGCCGGCACCTCCCCGGCCCAAAGACTATCATTACTAGTGGCACGTATACGCCGCTGGTAATTCACATGTCACTTATCTCCCCCCGCGGCGGATTTGCCGAGCGGGGAGAGGAGACGTAATCCATAGTTCTCTATGAGAACTGTGGATTACCGTAATGACTGGGACGTATTCCAGCCGTAATTCGCGCACTCCGGCGCGTAATTACGGACTAAAATACGTCCCATTTTAAGCCGTATGAACATAGCCTTACTAATCATTTTATTAATAGTTAACACAATTTTGCATAAATCAAAAGTACAAGCAAAACAAGAAACTTTATAAAATGTATACTAAAGCAAAAAGCTTCCTTCTTTTATCAGCCTTCCTTGATTTATCTGTGCATTCATAAATCACTAAGGGAATACATCATGCAGAAGAGACAAGGTTCCTGCTTCACTAAGAGCTCATGCTACAGTTGCCCCTAGAAGTTTAGTGACAGAGGGAGGAGAGGCAGAGGGACACACAGAGATGGCACTGACTGTATAGAGAGTGTTTTATCTCACCTCAGTGCTGGACTCCCAGTTACACTGCTCCTCCACACTGCTGCTTATTTTCACTTCCTGCCCCCTCCCTCTTCATAGATTCCTATGGGAATCTGTACCTTTAGCTCTAAAAGAAGCGGGAAACCTCTTTTTCTTCTGCGGGGAAAAAGATTCCCTTAGAAGTTTAGGACAAAGTGCCCCAGATAAAAAGGGGGCAAGGGGGGCCCAGAAAAAAAAGGAGGCTGATTAACGTAAAAGAAAGCATTTTACCCTACTAAGATTTATTTATTTTTTTTGGCTCGTTGTTATATGTAAAGTTGTGTTATAATTGGAGGAATGTTTGCGAAAGGGTTGTCTCTTACAGAAATCAAAAACTCATTTTAGACAAATGATTTGGGCCAGGGAAAACTCCCTTTTTTGGGCTGCTCTTTTTCCAAAAGCGGGAAACCCCTTGCATGAAAATGGAGTTTGTAAAAAAATTTGGTCCCTAGCTGAGAACTGCTGCTTGTATGTCATGATGTGGGGTCTTAAGCAGAAGGGGCCGTCTATGATGTGCAGGGCATACAGTAAAGTGTTGTTGGGAAAAGACTAAAAAAGTTTCCCTTTTAACTATGCATTATGCATTATGTATGTAGGTGCGCAATAAATTGGCAATTGCATGTGGTCTGTTTTTTTTAAGGTGTATGCTAAAAGGGGGTTATCAGGGGCTTTTCATATGAAAATGGATGAAAAAAAATTGGTTTTAAAAAATTTGGGAAACGGGACCCCCTCCTGTATGTCTACCGTACACCAATGCTGCAGACGTCATTAAGCGCTAAAATTTCACAGCTCCCTGACTTGCAGTTATTAACACATCGTGCCTGAAACTTTTTGTTGTGACCATTTCAATACCAAAATAAACCAAAACCCTGAAACCCACAAAGGGGCTTTTCCCTCAAATTTTAATTTGCCTTTTTTGTGCTTTTAAAAATTTTGATAAAAGGCTTACGGTTCCTGTTTTTGGGAAATACGGGTTTAATTTTGCACAAAACTATTTTGTATTCATTCCCAATTTAGTTGCCCAGAAAAACCTCATTTTAAAACGGGCAGTGGTGACAGCTATGTAATGTTCCTCCAACACCAAAAAACCACGGCTTTCCAAATGAATTATGGGGCCAAATACATAAGCAACCTTTTTTTTAAAGGGTTTTTTTTACCCAAAGGAAAACCCTCTTAAATCCCCTACCCGGGGCACCCTCATACAATCCCTTTTCCCCAAAGGAAATTTTTTTAAACCCTTTGCAGAAATAAACCTACACCCCCCTATGTCTTTGCCCCGGGAAAACCGCTTTAGTCCCTTTCAAAATTTTGGGTCCAAAATATTTCCCAAATTTATTGATCCACATGTTTACCATATTTGTTCACATACTGCTAAAAATTTTGTTTAAAAAAACTGCAAAACAAAACCAAAATTGCTAAATATCCCATTACCCCCCCTTTTAATAGAGGTCTTTACTTTTGGCCCACCAAATTGTTTTCCGGGCACACATCCTTTGGTTTTCCCTACTTTTTCCCCAAACTTTTTGCCCATTTTACGCACTACTCTGTCATCTTTGAGCCAAATAGAGCTAGAGCCCAGGAAATAAAATAATTGTGCCAACAGCCCACTTTTTGACAGACTAAACCCTACATTTTTAAATTCTTACTAATCTTTCCTGCACTGCCTGAATTCTTCTGCAAAGTACTATATAAATCTGACCCCCTAAACCCAAACTGTAGAAAGCATTTGCCTGACCAGGTTTTTAGAAAGCTTTTTTGGTATCCCATCCATGGGTTTGGGAAACCCCCCCGGTATAAAAATTTTTCATGATTTAAAAGGCACTGTGCACATCTGCATTGGAGGCTGCATTTGTGACCCCCATCCCAGATTCCACCAAATATGACAAAAAAATGGAGCCTTGTTTGCTATTTTTTTTAGAAAAAAAAATCGAAAAATTCCCAAAATTGAAAATTTTTTGGGACCCCGGGGCCATTAATTCCCAAAAAAATTTTTCAGAGGCCCATAATGGGGCCTTAACCCCAACCCCCTCCCCCCAAACCCCTATTTTCCCTTTTGGGTGCACCAACAAAAGTGTCCCTTTTTTTTTTTTAAAATTAAACCTTGGTAAAATCAGGCCCCAATAGGAGTACTGCCAAATCCCCTGCCCCCCCTGACCAACCCAAAATGGGGTCCAATGGGCCCCTTTTAATGGGCCCCCCGGGGTTTCCACCCCTCTTGGTGGAAGTTTCCTTTTAAATGGAAAACCCCCAAAATTAAATGTGTAAAAGGGGCCTAAGTTCCCTCCCCATAAAAAGTATTTTAAAAAACAAAAAAAATTAAACATTTTTCCCTGAATTCCCGGGAATGGGGATCCATAATTCAGAAACACATCATTAGGTAGGGGAATACCCTTTAAACAGCATATCTCCCCTCCAAAAGGGATTTTTCCCACCTTTTCTTTAATTTTCCCTTGCGATGGCACTTCAGTGAAATTTAACATTTGTAGAACACTTCCAGTACAGATTCAGTTTGATTCATTGGGAAAACCCCAGAAAGGGGCCCCAATTTATTTCCCTTATCATTAGGAAACCTGTCTAACAAAAAGCCATATTAAAAAGCAGACCAACAATTTAGGGTTGTATATCCCTTTAAAAAATTAGAAAACAAAACCCGTTTGGGTTTCCTTTAAAATCCCCTTACTTTGATCCCCTAACCCTTTTAAAATTTTTGGCTCTTGAAAAAATCCCTTTTTAAATTTAAATTTTTGCGGGCTTATTAAAAAAAGGGTTTTGGGGAAAAGGATTTTTTTGTTCTGAAAATAAACCATAATAGCGGACTAAATCCCAATTTAATAATGCCCCCTTTTTTTTTTGCATTTTTATGAGAAAGCATGGAACAGAATTTAACACGATCATCTGCAGTACGCCTAATTTGGCCCAATTACTGAAGCTTTCCTTTTCTTGCTCATTTCATATTCCATTTGGGTCATTTTCCAAAAACCAAATTGGGGGACTTCCATTAAACAAGAGGCTTTCAATTTCTCTGCTTGTAAACAGCAAGAGCGGGGCCCCTTTTCCCTCCTTCACCCGGAAAATTTTTAAAAGAACAATTTCCCCTTTCAAGGGAAAGAACACAAAACCCCCAAAACCCCCACCTAATGTCCTTTTAGCACCTTAGTCCTTGGATGTGAAGTATTTACATCAGCTGTTTTAAGGATAGCTAATACTTGCCCTTATATGATTATTGGAAAAAACTGTCCAGGAATACAAATAATTTTTTTTGGGGGTTTTGTCCCCCTTTTAGTATACCATTTCCCATAACCCCTTTTTAATGGAAGGTACCCCCGGGGGGATTTAAATTTGAAGTTAATTATCCAAGAAAGAGCACTGTTATGGTCAGGTATTATTTGTTTCCTTTGGGTTCCCAATTTGACGGGGAAATTAAAAGAAAATTTCCAAGGGATGCCTGGTCTTCACCTTTGACACCCACAACGAATTTAATGAAGGAAAAAAATTTTCCCTGCAAGAGAAATCCACGGGGAAAATAGTCCTCAAAAAGTCATGGCCCGGGGGGCAGTGGGTTTTACTCATTAACGTAGCCAAGGGTCACCACCAGTAAAGGAGGTTAAAAAAGGAGGGGTATTTTAATTGACTAAAAGTCATGAGTCAAGACCCCCGGGCCCTGTAGAACGACAAGCATTTAAAAAAAATCCCAAGCGCGGGGGTAAAAGAAATATCAAGGAAAAAGGGGCGGGGGAAAAATTTAAAAAATGATTTCAGGGGGCACCCAAGAAGGATAGAAAAAAAAATATAAGGAGGAAGGTCTATAAGGGAACCCAGAAAAGCAGAGGCTGAGATCAGAACGAGATGGAGAGGTGTCCAGTAGTCTACCAAGTGGACATGTGTGTTGACAGGAACTAAAAGCGCTACAACGGGGGCAAATGAGTAACAAGCAGTTCCCAAAACTGGGGGGACTGGCCGCCCATATTAACACTGAAGCCCATTACTTTGAATGGGCATCAGGCAATGCTACACTTGAAACCAGAAGTTTACATAAACCCCCTTTTAAAAAAGACACATATGAAAGTTTTTTTCTCACTTTGACATGAAATCAGAATACACCTTACCCGTTTTAGGTCAATTAGGAACCAAAATTATTAATATTTGCCAAATGCCAGAATAATGAGAGAGAATTTTTTAAGCCATTTTTATTACATTTCATTAGTTTTTGGTAGCATTGCCCTTAAAACTGGGATGCTTGTGTCAAACGTTTTTTAAAACCCTTCCCCAAGGCCTCCACAAAAGTTTTAAAAGGAATCTTGGCCCATTTCCCCTGACAGAACTGAAGTTTAAATGAGGCCAAAATTTTTAGGGTTTTCCTTTTTGAGCACCTTTTATTCCCGGGTTTGCCCATAAAAATTTTTTAGTAAGATTGAGATCAGGGCTTTTGGTGGCCACTCCCAAAAAAAATTGACTTGGTTTTCCTTCAGCCCCTTTTAACCACTTGGCAGATTGCTTTGGGGTCATTGCCCCTTTGGAAACCCATTTTCCACCCAAACCTTTTAAAAATTCCCGGGTGATGTCTTTTTAGATGTTTTCTTCAGCATTTTCCACCAAAAATCTTCCCTTTTTTTCATGATGCCAAACTATTTTGTGAAGTGCCCCCAGTCCCTCCTTCAGCAACACAACCCCCCAACCTTTAAAGCTGCCACCCCGTTTTTTTTTCAGTTTGAATAATGTTTTTAAGTCTTCCAAGCTTCTCCCTTTTTCCCCCCAAACGTAACAAAAGGTCATTATGGGGCCCAAAAATTTCAATTTTAGTTTCGCAGACCCCAGGAAAAGTCTCCAAAAATGTATCTCTTTTTTCCCGTGTGGCCCTCTGCAAACATTAAACTGGATTTTATATGTTTTTTAAAGGAGTAATTGCTTTTTCCCGGGAGAGTGGGCCCTTTTAGCCCATGTTGAAAACCCGTTTCTTGTTTTGTTTTGTGAATAATGACACAATCTTAAACCCCTTCCGCCCGCATCTTTCAAAGGTTTTTGCTTTTGTTCTTGGGTTGATAAAGGGGGAAAATTTTGGGCCAAAGCACGTTCATCTCTGAGACAAAAGAACCTGTCTCCTTCCTGAGAAATTTTTTTAAAGCTGGAAAATTCCTATCTTTTTTTGTACTTGCAATTTTTTGTTTGTACAGATGGGAAAAAGGGAAACCCTTTAGGATATTGAAATTGCACCCAAGGAAAAAAACCCCAAATTTTCTCTTCCTGAATTCTCTTCCTGAAATCTTGGGTGTTTCTTTTAAATTTTGGAAGATGGTAACATAGAACAGTGGTTTTCCCCGGGGTGGGATTAAAAAAAAAAAAAATCCACAGCTGTGTCTCTGATTTAAATCAGATGTTGCCAAAAACTATCAGAACCTCCAAAAACAGACCTCGTCCTAAGGGCCCCGTTCCAAAAATTTTTATTATTTTTTATTATTTACTGTTGAGCACATTTTTACTTCATAAAGGAAAAAACCCCAAAGGGGTTTTAAAGACAAAAACATAAGACCAGGACAAATACAATATTAGCAATAAATAGCAAACTGATACTGTCTGCAAGGGCTTACAATTTATAATTGAGGAGGAGGAGACAGAAAATAAGGAAATTTGGAAAAATTTGGGGTATAATGGGGCATTTTGCAGCAGGGTGATCGAAAGTTTAGGGAAACATGAAGAGATTGGGGTTTTTAGGGGCCCCTTTTGAAAAATTTCTTTACCTTTGCCTACATGTTTAAAGTTAATGATAAAGGGGGAAAATCCATTTTAAGTTTTAAAATCGGAGTCCTTTTTTCATTTTGGGTATAATAAAAATCATGAACTTTTTAAATTTTTTAAAAAACATAGGTTGATTTACCTCATATAAAAAGGGTAGGGGTAAAAAAACAAATATTGCACCATCTCTCAGAATCCTCTTTCTCCTAGGGAAAAAGGGAACAGCTTTATGGGTTTTGCAGAAGGGAACATTCTGTCAAAAAATGGGTAAAATTTTAAATGTGTTCAGGATTTTCCCCAAAGCCTTAATTAAAAATTTAAAAATATTTCAATTCCTTTAAACCCTAATTGGGGTTTTAAAAAAGAATTTTACTAAAGAAAAACGTAAATTTGAACTCTTGGGGAAAGCTTTTAGTGGCCGGGCCCAGGGAAATGCCAAAAGCACAGGTTTCTTTTAATATTTTTACAAGGGGAAATCACTTTGGCCATGACAGTTGTGGTGCTTTCTGGCTTAGAGAATTGGATATACAACATCCTCTTTTTCCTTTCAGTAAAAGCTTCTGATGGACCACACTACTGGACACCAAAACAAGCTGAAGCTGTCAAAAGAAATAAAAAAACTCAAACCTACTGAAAATCAACTAATGAATATCAGACATTGCCTTTGAATTGAGAGGGGGATTGGCAGCCCTATATCAGGGTGGCATCCACTTTACCAGGCTTTCATTTCAAAGCTGTTTATAGACCAAAAAGAATAGCAGTGTGAGAAAGAATGAAAAAGCTACAATACGTCTTCAGCCAACCATTTACAGCAATTGTAGGAAACATATTTTTTAGAGGCCAAACATTACCAGTTACCAAGATACATCAGAACAAATCATGAGTTTAAAAGACACAGTGTACAGCACCATGCACCTCTGTCTGAACAGGAAATAAGGTAATAAATAAGGAGCAATTCTATTTACATATGAACATTTTCCAACACATTCTTGTTTTTATACCTAGAGTGCTATATTATAGTAGTTACATTTATGTATGTAGGGGCGGTATTATAGTAGTTATACTCTTTTACATAGGAGACAGCATTAAAATAGTTATATTCCTATACATGACAAAGAGTATTATAGTTTTTAGTTGTTTTTTTTTTTACATGGGGGAGTATTATAGTCATTATACTCTTGTTCATAGTGGGCAGTATTATAGCAGGTATATTCTTGTAGAACATATTGGCACTATATAAATAAAGATTATTGTTATCACTTATAGCCTTGTACATTGAATAAGTATTATAGTAGTTATATTCTTTTGAGTAGGGGCAGTATTATAGTAGTTATATTCTTGTACATAGGTAGCAGTATTATAGTAGTTATATTCCTGTACGTAGGGGCAGTATTATAGTAGTTATATTCTTGTACATAGGGGGCAGTATTATAGTAGCTATATTCCTGTACATAGGAGGCAGTATTATAGTAGTTATATTCTTGAACATAGGAGCAGTAATATAGTAGTTATATTATTCTACACTAAGGGAAATATTACAGGAGACAGCACAATAGTTCTATCCTTGTACATAGGGCACAGAATTACAGTGGTATAGTCTTGTACATAGGATGCAGTATTATAGTACTTATTGTTCATTGTAGGTGGTGCTAGAACATAGGTTAAAAGAACATGAAATGTTAGTTCCATCCTGAGGCACGATGGGGTGGACATTACAAAAAAGAATGTAGACAAACCTTTTGTATTCCCAAATGTCTTTGACATTGAACTTAGTAATATTGTATCATTGACTTTGATATCCACTATGCCTGCCATTGCTCTTTAGATTGTGTTTCCTATCTGGAGGTTTACTGTGCCATAGAGCAGCTTAGATAACCTTGCCCTACATCACGCTTTCTTCACCATGCTGCCATATGGATCTCTATGGACTGCAGTGGCCTTTATCTGCAGCTTCATATTAGTATGTGACTCTACAAACATCTCTTGATCTTCTACTTCACAGGAATTCTTCTATAGGATTTAATTTGTTTCTGCATAAAAGGAAATCTATACAAAAAGGCAGCTTATGAAGTGCAGGCTGTGAAGCTGAGAGTTTTGTCTGCTAGGAATAAATGGACGGACTAAGGAAAATGCAATGTCCTTGTATAGAAACAGTGAGGACGGCAGGAGCTAGAATTAGACAAAAATTCCCATAGACCCTACGGCCTCTTGAAGTTTCAGGCAGAACTAGAAATACCCTCATTACTGCGACAAAGTCAATGCAAAGTCTTTTAGAGGTTACTAAAAAAGTGAAGAAAATAGTTTTAAATTGTACAAAATCTTACATCCTCCAAAAAGATGAAACTTAAAAAGGATAAAACTTATTTTTAATTACCCTAGATAATCCTGACTTAATGGAAGGGGATCCACTTTCAGAACTCTTATCTATTAGAGCAATGACTGGCTACAAAAAGCTTTTTTACTCTGGGGGACCTAATGTTCAATTATTACATGTACAATTCATTTATTTCAACAGGAAATGTGTAATACTTCATTTTCCCTGTGGAGGCACTGCAGGTTAAATAAACACCCTAATTTTTACTGCAGAGTCTCACCAGCTGAACATCCTGTGATCAGCTTTTTTTCAGGTATTCAACCAGTAGAAGACATTAAATTGTCCACTGTGGATATCATCCTGCGTTCCACAGACTGCTCCTACTTTTGGTTTTACTAGGCTGCACTGATAAGAGAAAAAAATTGTTTTCTAGCCATTATTTTCTTTCTTTTCTCTGGGTAACATACTGAAAGCCATGAAAAAGCTTCTGGGGATTTAATGTAAGAGAAGGATTTTTCGAGATTAAGTCTACAACTAAGTGTGTGGAGCCAGATATTTTACAAGGGAATTCTTTGAGTAGTGCATGTTCAGCCCAGGAATGTCTTCAGACTTATTGTACTCAGTCAAGAAAATACAAAAGTATCAGATGGCAACACAACTAAGACCTATCAATATTACCTGCTTCAACCAGGAACCAAGGTCATCATATAGTACAGTATATACAGATGTAGCAAAGCTTGATAAAAAGTTATCTCTACTTTTTCAAACAATCTTACCAGCTTCCGCCAGAATCTTCACAAGGTCTTTTGGTTTTGCTCTTGGGTTAATATGCACATGTCGGACAAAAGCACATTCATCTCTGAAACAAAAAACCCATCTCCTTCGTGAGCGATATGATGGCTGGACATTCCCATCTTGCTTGTACTTGCATATAATTGTTTATACAGATGAACGAGGCACCTTCAGGTATATGGGAATTGCACCTAAGGATGATGCAGACTTGTGCAAGTCCACAATTCTCTTCCTGATATCTTGGTTGATTTCTTTAGACTTTCCCATGATGTTACACACAGAAGTTTCTGGTGTGCATAAAAAATAAATCCACAGGTGTGTCTCTAATTAACTCGGTTGTTGCCAAGACATGACATCAACATATGGGCTGTTCCAAATTGTTTAAGGACAAATGCCTTAAAATTTTTTCTCTCTCATTATTCCGGCATTTGGTAGATATAAATAAGTGTGGTTTCTAATTGACCTAAAACAGGTAAGGTTTATTCTGATTTCATGTCAGATAGTGAGAAAAACAAGCGTGTGTCTTTTTGTATAGTGTATGTAAATTTCTGGTTTAAACTGTACATACCTATAAGGGGATTTGACAGACTCCCCAGGGTCATAGCTAGGCTTTTCTTGACCTTGGTTAAAAACAAAGGGCTTTGTGTATGACAACTGTCTAGGTGCAGGACTTTCTTTGTTACCCATAGCAACCAATCAGAGCTCCCTTTTATTTCATATAGTGCTATGAAAAAATGAAAGGGGAGCTCTGATTAATTGCTCTGAGCAACATAGAAAGTCTTACATCTAGCTATAAGAGCAGTCCTTGCTTTGGTAGACTTCACCTAGCCATGTATTGCAAAGAAATTCATTTATTTAAATAGCATCGTAAAAGTCTTGATGGACAGACAAGACTTCCACCATCAGCACCCGCTGATCACCATGGTGCTTGTTTTTACAGATGGGGTTGTCCTCTTGATTAACCCTTTTAAAGAGAACATGCATGGTCCCATTAGCAACTTTTTAGTGCTAATGGGACGGCCACAAGAAAGATGATACCTTTTCTCATGTTCTTTAATTAAATTGTACTCATGTTTTGCTCTAGGAGAGCAAATTAAATTCAGACTTTCTTCTGAAGTGATCAATACTGTGTTCATTGATTATTAGTGCACTGGTCCATATGAATTTTCTTCTCTCAGAGGTATATTGGGCCTATAAAGCATTTTAAAATTTTTCCACTACCCTTACTGCAAAGTCCATTAGTCTAAGTAATTTGTCTTTGCTTCAAAGAGATAAGATTTCTTCTGTCTACAGTCAGTGAAAAGAAAGCTTTGCCCACCCTCACTTAGTTGTGCCAAAATGACTGATGGCTGTTTTAAGTAGAGGAGTGGCCAAAACATGTACAGTTCTTCAGACAGTGAAATCAACAGAGAGATGGCCATTCTGCTTGCACACCTCTTTTTTCCACCCTTATGGATTCTGAAGGTGAAAGGAATAGTTGTGAATTAGAAAATTGGGGTTTTAAGACCCCCTGTTCTTTTGATAGGTTAGAGTCTCCGAAGTGATGGTGTAAGGTGCTGGTGAGGCAGGTGCACCTGGCTGGCATGTGCAGAGATGTGTATTTGGTGTTAGGCCTACCGACGATGTGCTGGGAGGTGTAGTGTGTTGGTATGAAAGTAACCACAGAGACTCTACAGCCTTTAGGGTCTTGTCAGGCTTTATTCAGGGTAGTCAACTTATTTGCACATAAGGGCTACATGTAA
The DNA here is from genome assembly GCA_025379985.1 of Phyllomedusa bahiana. NCBI lineage: Eukaryota > Metazoa > Chordata > Amphibia > Anura > Hylidae > Phyllomedusa > Phyllomedusa bahiana. The sequence continues at coordinate 61,087 of JAODAL010006444.1, read as the reverse complement.
GAATGGGGCTACGCCAGAAGTCTGCCGTATTTTCAGGCCGACAGCTTGCACAGTCCCATTCGCAATTGCTTTAAATCACCCGCACACCAATATCAGGCGCATTACAGAGCGCACACGGAACTTTGTAGGGCACCTGATTTCGGGAGGGGGGGGGGGGGCGTGCGGGATTGATGGCTTCGGTACGGCCAGTCCAGGTGCATTACTGCTGGAATAGGTACACCACTTTCAAAGAGGTTTACCTGGGCCAGAAGTGTCGTCTTAGCACTAGAATGCGCTTGATTTATGACCCACAGTAGACTGAGTTCATAAATCAGGCGCATTCTACACTATTATAATACACACAAAAATTGGCGTCTAAACGCCAAAAATCATACATGTCACCCTAAATCTTTCTTTTATATGGTACAGGTATGGGAATATGTGCAACAGTTATCTGTCACAACTCCATTAGTCCTTTCCCAGCCGTAGACTCTTAGAAAACTTCTCTTCAGGAGATGGGCATTTCCGAACTCCAAACATAGCTGACCTCTTTCAAGCTGCCATGACACTCTTCAATTCCAAATATAACTGGGCCTTCACATATAATTACTATTGCAACCTCACCAGGCACTGTGTAACGTTCCAAAGTCATTGTGGCCTGAGCTTCCCCGTGGTCCTACCACGACCAGTTCTGCAAACATAGCTGACCTCTTTCAAGCTACCATGACACTCTTCAATTCCAAATATAACTGGGCCTTCACATATAATTACTATTGCAACCTCACCAGGCACTGTGTAACGTTCCAAAGTCATTGTGGCCTGAGCTTCCCCGTAGTCCTACCACGACCAGTTCTGCAGCACGTTTCACTATCTGTCTCCCTCTTGACTTTTACTTTCTTTTAGTATGCTTCTAGCTGACTGTACCTCTCATTCTGGTGCTCTATACCTGTGCTCTCTACCTTTTTCTCTGTCTTTCTCCTTTTGTCTGTGAATATTCTCTCTGGTGGATGTTTTGCCTCTGCCTGTCCTACTGGTAAATAGGTGACCTTTTTTTTTGCTGGAACTATAACCACTATCAGGATTCTCTTCACTCAAAAACAACTACACAAACTACTCTACCTCTAATGGCAGGCTCCCTTCTCCTTCTCAGGATCCCCTCCTATAGGCTTCAGCCTGTGCTGTGGGTGCGTAAGGGGGCAGCACAAGCTAGTGACAGACATGCTGTTTCCAGCGCTGTGTCTCTTATTCTGTAGGACGCAGAAGTTTCAGAGCATTTGATGCTCAAATCTAGCAGTTTGCAGCCTGTTCTGCCAGACAAGAGGACACTTAATTTATGAGCTGGTTTTAGCCCGCCCACTCACAGCTAACCCCGCCCCAACTTCTGGTCATTCAAAGGATTCTACCTATGCAAAGTAAAAGGTTTAATCAATCGTGAGTGGGTGGGGCTATCCACAGGTTTACACCCACTCATGAATAGGTCTGGCATAACAAGCTGCAAATTGCCAGATTTGAGCATTAAAGGGGTTGTCTCACTACAGGGATTGCTTTTTATATTAAAGATCTTGCAAAAACAAGTCACTTTGCAATATGTGTCCATTAACCGTGTCCTACCTATTCCTAGATATCCCCTCTTGTATGGGCTGCATCAGCTCCTCAGGTCGCTATAGCTACAGACCTGTTTGATCTTTCCTGATAGGCTGCCAGCACTGGTTGCTATACTTACATACCTGGCTTCTACTGCAGCCTAGTGGAAGTCAGTAAACACGCCTCTGAATTCAAAGTGAAACCAAGAAAACAGGACTGAGGTGAGATGAATCAATGTAGTGAGACAACCCCTTTAAAGGGCAACATGTCCCACTAGGGCTGCACCATTTTTTTGGTGTATTTTGCGCCAAAAAAAAACTGTTGACGCCCTACTCTGTATATATGAACTGTAGTACTTCCACCAATCAATTCTCAGCAATTTCAGCTATGATGGCCACGCAGTGAAAACCTAGAACAATAGATTTTTTTCATGTATTTTATTGCAGCTTTCTGAAAGACTGATTTGCATGAATTTTATAATCGTCACTTTAATAATAGCTGACCTTTCATGCAATAAAAATACTTTGTTCCTGAACATCCTACTTATTTCCTTATTGTAATTTCTTGAGCTTAATTATTTAACTAATGAGAAGGAGGCTCAAAATGTCATTTATGTCTCCGGGAAATTTTTAAAAGAGGAAAATTAAAAGGAAAGGGACATTATTGTTCACTTTATAAAAATGGGTGATTGTTATTGGTCAAATCGTACAAATACAATAACGTGAAATTACCCTTGCATTTCACGATTCAGACTCATTTAAAGGGAATGTCTCATAGCTGTAATTTGATTTTCATTCATTACATGTAGCCTGTAGAAGAGAAATTATGTGCTTATTCCGTTTTATAAATATCACAACTATTTTTCTTTCAGTTTTAAAACCTTCATTGTGGTAGCTTTATTGGAAGCACATACTCCCTTTTTGTATTGTTTATATAGACCAGGACTGTCGACCATTTTTACCAAAGGACCCCTGGCATTTGGTTCCCTTTTAAAAAGTCTAATATTACGTAAAGGGTGGTTACCCTTCACAGCATTACGACCATATTTTCGTCGCTTTTAAAAAACTAAGAGCGCCGAAAATATGTATCTTACTGTAAGATACGATCATTCGTGCGGCCCCATAGATGACAATAGAAAAAAAAAGAGGCGTCTCCACAGCTGTCTTTTTTGCTCTCTTCTGGCGCCGGTGTATTATACAACTGTTGTATAAAACACCAGCACTTTTAGTTTCTTGCCGTCTTCCCATACAAACAATTTTAAAAGGGGGACGTAAAAAAAAAAACAAAACAACTTTTTTTTGCGAAAAAAATGAAAAAAAATGGGGCCCTGCTGGGGCCATTTTTTTGTCTGATGCAGTGTAGACCTAGCCTAAGATTGTATAAAACATAACTATGTGAGCCTCTTGTGCTTTGTCATCACGGGTCGGATTTGGCCTATGGTCCTTTTGTTTGACACTTGTGATATGTACAGTACAGCATGGTGATATGCTTTATGGCAGTTACAATTAATTAAAGTTATTGGGACGAAAAGTACCCTTAAACCAAAAAGTCCCCTTTAAAAATGATGGAGTAAAGTCCTTTTTGTTTTATCTAATCTTGCCTTATCTATGCCTCCAGTAATGTTATGGTTATCATCCTCTTTTAAAGGCATTGTCCAGCGGGAGAAGATTAAAGGGAACCTGTCACATAGGTTATGCCCCTCTTGCTGAGGGCAGCACAAGCAGTGTAGACCTCTTTTTTCCAGGCTTTGTCCCTTTTATTTGAAAGATCCGGGGGTTTTAGAGTTTTTAAAACCCCTAAAAATTTATTCATGAGCAGGTATTACCCCCCCCCACCAAAGGTAGCCCGCCCACTGATATTATTCACATGTTTACACCTATTCAAAGTACTTGGTTAATCAGTTGAAGTGGATGGGGCTAGCCTCAGGTGGGCGGGGCATGCAAATTTTACTTTTTATATACTGTTTTCTGGGAAAACTGCAGATTTGACACTAAATACCAAAAAACTACAGCATCTTACAAAATAACGACACAGCCTGGAAACAGGGTCTTTACCAGCTTGTATGCCTCGAAAGGAAAAGGGGATAACCTAGTGACAGTTTCTTTAATGTTAATGGACCGAGTGGAGAAAAAAGGGAAAAAAAAGTTATACTTATCTACTGATTCCCTGCACTGCCCCTTCTCCCTGTACCACTCCTTTTGTTTTCCAGTTTCTAAATCTTGACACCTGGAGGGTCATTCACCTTCATTTACAAAGAACCCAAAAGCCTCTCCTGTGTCTAGAATGTGCAAATGAGCATCCTGGGGAGCTGCGAGACAGCAGGGGCAGGAGACAGGTAGGTAAATGTAACTTTTTTCTTTTTTTCCTCTACCTCTTTGAACAACCCTCTCTCTTATATTATTGAGATGACACTGTTGTCCCAGTTTATACAGCACAGCTAAAATATGATCTCCAGAAAATAGGAAATGTCAGTATATTCCATGTGCTCTAGTGGGCTGTGTAAAAACTGCTATACTTCGGGTTTCTTTTGCATAAACAATAAAAAAAACACTGCTATAATTATCTCATATCTCCAGTGCATTTTACAAATATTTTGATTTTTTGGATTAAGATGTGGGGTTAAGTTTATTGTTTGATTGACATTATCAGGGAAAGCAGATCAGGACTGCAAGGTGACTGTTGGCCATCTGCAACCAATTGAAAAAATGTATCAAGGGCTGACTTCTTGAGTCGGTCACATGATTGACGATTTAAAGGGGTTGTATCATTTCATTAAATGGTCTTCAGAATAAGGGGACAGTGAAAACAAGCAATTTCATTTTGGGGTTCATTTTCAAGCTGTCTTGTTTTACAGTTGCCTTTTCTTCATTTTTGGTAAACACTGTTCCCCGTGTCGGGGGATTTTCCTCCTTTTATTTTTTTGGCTATGGTCGATTCACGGGAGTGTCAATCCGCCTCCTCATTAGAATAAGGGGGGTGGAACATTTACTTGCACATTAGCACTCCCCAGAAACCCTTTGGGGGCCCTTTTCAATCAGAAAACACAGATTTTGCCTCGGTGCTAATGTCTTGCGTTTTTTAAAATTAAAGGGGACAATCTGTGCTGCTGTGTAGGAGTTTATAGACAACGGTTAACTGTAACAAACCTCTAGCTTTTAAGGAGAAGAGTCAGTGCTCTGGTTTTATGAAGACTGCTAACTGAAGAGGGCTGTGGTATGTAAACAGCTCTTAAGAAATAAAACTGGATAGGGAGAGGAACAACACAGTGACATGTGGACTCAGACAGAGCACACTGACTCGGGAGCGAGCACCAACAGTAAAGGGGGGATGATGTCATCCCCCTTCAGTTAAGAAGCACCCAGCTGGGATGTGAAGAAACGCCCCTGGATTTGAAGAGCTGAGAAACTGAGATTACATTGAAACAGACGAACTGATGAAGCGATACATCCCCTTTAACTCTTGTCTCTTTAAATCGAAGTAGTTACCTACCAAGCTAAATTTACCAAGACTACATGGTACAATCTCCTAGCTAGGTTCTAAATTTAAAGGAGTTGTCTCATTACAAGCTTTCAGCCTGTCAGTGAGCCTGATAGTTGAATTGAGGGGCGTGCTTCTTGGTCTGTCTCTTCTGCTCCCTCTTTACCCCATCCCCTCAGCACACAGTGCAGCTCCATTAACATATCAGGATAGCAGATCAGATGCGAAGGGGATGTTGCATCTGCAACCAATTGAAAAAATGTATCAAGGGCTGACTTCTTGAGTCGGTCACATGATTGACGATTTAAGGGTTGTAATTTATTAAATGGTCTTCAAATAAGGGACAGTGTAAAACGAGCAATTGCATTTGGCGTCATTTGCAAGCTGTTCTAGATTTTACAGTTGCTACTTATTTGGTGTAAAACTGTTCCCAGTGTCGTGGATCCTCTCCTTTCATTTTATTGGCTATGGTCGTTTCCGGGAGTGTCAATCCTGCCTCTCTCATTAAATAAGTGGCTGGCAACATTTACTCTGCACAGCATTAGCACTCACAGAAACCTGTCTTCTACAATCAGAAAACAGCAGATTGCCTCGGTGCTAATGTCTTGCGTGTAAACATAAAGGGAGCAACTGTGCTGCTGTGTAGGAGTTCATAGACAACTGGATTCAACTGTAACAAACCTCTAGCTTGATAGGAGAAGAGTAGTGCTCTGAGTTCCATAGAAGACTGTCTATACTGAACGCAGGCTGTGGTACTGAACTGCTTTCAGAATAAAACTGGATAGGGAGAGAATAACACAGTACATGGGTTATCAGACAGGCACATGACTGGGGAGCACCAACGTAAAGGCGGATGATTCACCCCCTTCATTAGAAGCCACCCAGCTGGATGTGAGAAAGCCCTGGATTTGAAGAGCTGAACTGAGATTACTTGAAAGACGAACTGATGAGCGATACATCCCCTCTTAACTCTTGTCTCTTTAAATCGAAGTGTACTACAAGTAAATTACAAGACTACATGGTACAATCTCCTAGCTAGGTTCTAAATTTAAAGGAGTGTCCATTACAAGCTTCAGCCTGTCAGTGCTGATAGTTGAAATTGAGAGGCGTGACTTCTGGTCTAGTCTCTTCTGACTCCTCTCCCTTCCCTCAGCAACAGGTAGCTCCATAACTTTATCAGCAAGGGGGAGGGGGTTTGCTGCAGAGTTAACATGTGTTGCAAAGCTGGCGTTGCAGGAGAGGGCTGATCTTTTTTAAAGATCTTTTAATTAAAACCCAATCATTGTAGCGAGACAACCCCTTTAAGGTATAATTGAGAGATTAGAGAATTTAGTGACTGTAATAGCGCATTATTAGAAGTGTTTAAAGTCTATAAGTGCAGGATATTAACCACTATGTATAATTACCTGATTAAGATGAAATAAAGCACTTGCCGTTGCTAAAGTGTTCGAGACTAGTATCGCTACCATATTAAATCTGTCTTGGGTGGCCAGGGAAATTATGAGTACATTAGAAGGCAGAAAATGTAAATCACTTCATCATCTTGCCAAGGGAAAATATTCTTCTATAAATGGACCCTCCCAAAACATTGTTGCATTGATTTCCTGACATTCCCTGTGCTGCTGAGAATCCAGTTTGGCTCTTCTTTCCATTTACCTCTTAAGATCACAACAATGTCCTTCTCACATGCAGCTTTGTGTTCGATAACAGAATTACAACAGGAAGGTCACTGCCTTTCAAAGGATCAGTTGGTATATATTCTAAAACTCTGTGCTGCTGGAAGTAGTGCTCTTTACAGAATATTTCTTTCACTCTTGACATTGTGATTCTTCACCTTTAATATGAGCCCAGTCCTCACTGTCATGATCATATATTCAATGAATGGTCACTGCTTACCACAAGGTCAGCATCCATTTACAAAAAAGAAAATTGAAATCAAGTTTATTGCAAACGTATTTGACAAGAATAAGACATCAGAATCAAGAAATACAATCACAAATAGTCCAGGGCATGGAAGGAGGATGTACACTAGGGTTATGACTTTTTAACCTTTTTGAAAATTTTAAATATGCCGACGTTGCATTTGGTGTTCTTTTGCTATTTCCATTGAAAAACCTCCTGCACCCATTGTAATTTCACTTTTACCCTATAGCGAAACGAAAATCATAGTACTACATGATGTAAAGCATAAAAAACTATAAATATGAAATATAAAAATATATTTAATATTTATTTATGAATTACATTTATATACAGTATATATATATATATATATATATATATATATATATATATTATATATATATACACAGTATATAGAAAATATAAAAAATATGTAAAATATGAAAAAATTCAGGTATCTTTTTGAACTATGCGACGCATATAAATTCTACCATACGGGGGAAAAATTTAATTGAAATGGCGTAAATTGCCCTCACTGCGTAGTTCCAGGTGAAATTTATGGGCAATCTTTGCATTGATCGCATTTTCCTTATTCCACAATGGAGAGATCGGCTTAAATCTATTTATGACTTCATTGCTAATATATGGGCAAATGCATGGTTTTAAAAGCAGCACTATTCAGAGGACACATACAATGAGCTGCATGCTGCTATTTTCAAAATGAAGTGTCCAAGGCTTTAAAATATTTTTTTTTTATTTTTTATAAAAAGTGGATAAAGGAACAGTCACTGCTTGATGTTCCTCAATCAAATATGGATGCCGAGCGAGCTGTTGAGCTCATGGAAGAGCTTTACAACACTAGCAAAACTGACAAATATCTTAACAGCAAATTCATAAACAGTAATTCACAAATGTAATTCCTTTTTGATCATTTATTGTGTGTTATTTTCATTTGCAAATAAAGAATTTGCATAATAATCCACTGTTTTTTTATACTTCACCCTAATACAATATATCTACAGGTGCAGGAGCTTTTTTCACAATTTCACATTATGACAGTTGTTTTTGAGTGTTTTAGACCAATATATTTCATATTTGTAGCTTTTTTATGTTTTACATCATGAAATACTATGAGCTTTCGTTTCACTACAGGGCAAAAGAGAAATTACAGTATGTGCGGGAGGTTTTTCAATGAAAATAACAAAAGAACACCAGAAAAGTAAAATATAGGCAAAAGTTCATCAAATGCAACATCAGGATAATTAAAATTTTCAAAAGCTGCTTACTAAAAGTAGAGATTGCAGAACAATACCCCACAGGATGCAGTCGCAATGACATTGCATAATAAACCTGAGATCCATAAATGTATAAAAAACATCTAAGGAACATCTATATACATTCAATTTATATCTGTGGTTTGCTTAACAAGTACAATTAGGGTATGTTCACACGATGTACCCGTACGCGCGTACTCACGCGGCGTGGGGGGAGGGGAGGCGGTGAATTGGCCGCAAATAAATAACATATCACTTATCTCCCCGCGTGTACATTACTATCGCATTGTATGAGCGGGGACAGGAGGCGTAATTCATAGTTCTCTATATTAGAGCGGAGATACGCTGTGAAATGCGCGCCGAAATTACCCTGTGTGAACATAGACTTAGGCACAACCAATTGGATCTAATAAAGTTCCTCAAGGAACATTGTGTCCAGAGGGTAGTGTGGGCATAGTAACACCCTATGGAGTTCAAATGAGTCTGTCAGGAGAGAGAGGACATCTCTGAGAACTGTCAGCTGGTGGTCTCTGATCGGTTTAAATACTTGGGAATACAGATCCATAAAGAGGTTCAGCTCCTGAAATCACTATAGAAGCCGACCTGTTGATCTTTATCTCACTGGCTGTCAGTGCTGATGACTCATCTGTTTCTGAATACAGGTCAGAGCACAGAGCCCCTCCCGCACAATATGTGATGCTTCTGTAGGGGAGGGGGAGGACTCTGGCTTCTGTGTCTGTGTAGCTGAATTAACCCTGTGTGTGCCTGCTCCCTCCTGCTCTCTACACAGATTGAGGAGAGCAGAGATGAGGCTGATCTGTGGTCAGAACGATGTGACAGCAGTGAAGTGTGTTACTATAATCATGATGTGTCTGTGGAGCTCTGACTATACTAATAGAACAGATCAGGGGGGGCATGTGAACAGTTCATATCCCTCCCTGCTCTGCTGTATTAGTGACACATCCCTCCCTGCTCTGCTGTATTAGTGACACATGATTATAGTAACTCACTTCAGAGCTGCCCTGTGTCTGTTCTGACAGGGTTTGTTTGTTGTTGCTGGAGATGTCCCTGGAGATTTGTATGCTAAGCAGGGGGTATAGGAACACTTGCATCCCACCTGCTCTGCTATTAGCATACACAGCTTCACAGACCTCTCCACACTCATAGATCAGCCTCACCCTGCTGTCTCCTGACCCTGTGGAGCTGACAGTGCAGCTGATCTAGCAGTGAGCAGCCGGCAGCAGATCTAGGCAGGCACACACAGGGTTAACCCTGTCAGCAAACCCCCTCGCCTTCCCCCTGCTGTATAGAAGATACTGCAGTCCGAGGAGGAGAGCTGTCTGTGTGCTGAGGGGAGGGGGGGAAGAGGGAGGAGAAGAGGCAGACAAAAAGCACACCCCTGAATTCAGTGTGTCTGGCAGCATAGGATTTTTGAAGTAGGCTGAAAGCCTGTAGTGAGACAACTCCTTTAAGTACCTAGGCCAATTATATACGAGGGGCCGGTTTCGAGACTTCTCTGACTTAGTCTCTGAGTTTGGTATTCTGAGAGTGGCACTGTTTCGGTATTTCCAACTTAGGCACGCATGCAGACAGCGGTTTTGGGGGGGAGATATTACATTGCAGTACGGTAGACTTGAGCAAATTGCTAGAAGAGAGAATCTTCAGAAACCTGTCTCTACATTTTATAGATGTATATTAGAGCTCCAACCCTCTCCCCTACTGAAGGCCTTTGAGACCTGCAGTCCCACCATATGGAGGAATTGGAGGCGTCATGGAGACTTACAGTGGTTAGCTCCAGAGACCGCTTGATCCAGGTCAAGTGGCTGCATAGAATTTATTTTACCCCAGTACGCCTCGCATGGATGGGCAGCTAACCAGCAATTTTTGTACCAGATGTGGTAGTGCTGGGGGAACTTGGATACATATGGTATGGGAGTGTCCGGTCATATGTGCCTTTTGGACTGAGGTCCACAGCTTTCTAGACGATCGGTTGGGTCTGCCGGGGGTGTGCGCACCTGAAAATAGCCAGCTGGGGCTGGTTGATGAACTGGTGCCAACTAGGAATGAACGGGCATTATATCGGTTATTGATGTTTTATGCAAGAAAAACCCTGCTGTTAAATTGGAAGCCTCCAAAGTCGCCATCGCTTTCACATTGGGTGCAACTGATTAATGCAGATTTGCCGCTATATAAGCTTACTTACGAGTCTAGAGGGACACCGGACAGGTTCTTGGACATATGGAGTCTATGGCTTGGGGCAAGATAAGATAAGGTTGCAATGGATCTGGCTGCTGGGGGGACTCGGACATCGGGGGAATGTGTGGGTTTGAATGTGAGCTTGTGTGATTGAATGATCTGTACCCTTTTTTTTTTTTTTTGTGAGATTAGATGGGAGTGGTGCATCCAGGTTCCATACCAAGCTTCTGGGTACATAGGATGGATGACACGTGTGTTAAATTTTCCCATAGATGGAACGCAATTCTGTAATGAGTCTATGCACTGTTATGAAGGGGAGTTATTGTTTGTATTGCAGCATTGGGTTATAGGGATGCTACTCCTTGTATGATTGACGATGTTGTCGTTTTGCCTTTTTGATTTGTTGTATTTTTACAAAACTTTTCAAAATAAAAACTTTTAAAAAAAATGAGTCTGTCAGAGTGAGTGGGGAAATCTGAGGCCAACTAAGGAAAAGATGAGACGTGGTCTCCAGCGATACTGAATCAGGGGGCCAAATAGGTCAGCATACTTAAAGGACTCTTCTCACCGTGCTATTTTATAGAGCCTGCTCTTCACAGCCAGCTCAAGCTTACACTTCATGGTCAGGCTGTGGGTAGTTCTGCAGCAGTGGCTGGCATTTCAGCTCTGCTATTGCTAGCTGAGCCTGTGAGTGCTATATGTAGCGCTAGAAATTTGCTGTATGCGTGTAGAATCAAGTGCTATATAGCCCATTGCCCCTAAATTGTTAATAGCACAGATTGCCCCTAACTTACATAGACTTTATCTATGCTATTATCTTAGCTGAGCCTGTTAGAGGGATATTTCAAACTAAAGGGTTTAAGCAGTAGGGAAGAAGGCTACTGAGCTGTAAAGGGTTACAATTTTTCAGTGATGTTACCATGGTCAGACCAATAACCTTAGATAGCTAGTGTACTCAAGTAGGCTATAAGATCAGCACTAGCTCTGAAAGTAAGCAAAACCAGAAAAGCAATTTTTTTGTTAATAGATTTTATTTAACCTTTCCTACATTTTTGAAGAAAGACCCTTTAAGTCCAAAAACAATCTGTGCTGCTGTGGAGTTGCTTATTGTAACAGCTAACTCCCAATTTCTGACCTCATACATACTGTAGTTACAAAGCTGTAACTTGAACCTATTGGATCTTAAAGAGAACCTGTCACATAGGACAGCACAAGCTAGTGACAGACATGCTGTTTCCAGCGCTGTGTCCCTTATTCTGTAAGATGCTGGAGTTTTAGAGCATTTGATGCTCAAATCTTATTCATGAGCAGGTGTTAGCCCCGCCTACCAAAGGCTAGCCCCGCCCACCTGGCAGCTATTCACATGTTTCTACCTATTCAAAGGAATGGGTTTATCAGTTGAGGTGGGCGGGGCTAGCCTCAAATGACTCTTTTCTTGACTCTTTTCTGGCTGAAAACTGCAGATTTGAGCAGTAAATGCTCAAAAACTACAGCATCTTACAGAATAAGGGACACAGAGCTGGAAACAGCATGTCTGACACTGGCTTGTGCTGCCCTCAGCAAGGGAGGCATAACCTATGTGACAGGTTCCCTTTAATACAAAATCTGTAACGTGGTAATAACTACCATGTGACATTTACAGCTCTGGTGTCCTTGTATGTGGCAGAGAGGCCTTGAGCGTCCTTCCACCCCCATCCACTCCATACACTAGGGTCAAGGTGCAACTGGGGAATAATTTCACCGGTGATCATATTGTTCTCACCATGTCAGAAAAAGGCATACAAAGACCTAAGTACAAGTGTGACATAGGATATAAAAGATTCACATGTGAAATGTCTTTAGTCACTGAATACAGGTCATTTGAGCAGCAGCTATCTTACCTGTGCTCCAATAATTTTACATCCTCCAGTGCGCCATCTGGAGTTACATCCTAGTAAATATATTAACATGCTAACCATGTAGTGTATACGCCCACATAGGAAATCTGTTTAATTTTTAAATATGAAAGATTTTTAAGCTTTCCGTACACATAATGTTGTCAGCAGAGTATTGCTTGATATATGTGCGTTGCTTTGCATCTTTAACCTAAATCATATGGGATTATATGTGTAGATGGGTTTGGTAATGTTTTAATGCTACAACATAAATATAGGATCATGTATAATTTTTCCTATGATGGCTGAAACATAGCTAAAAGAGGGGCGCCATATTTATTATTATACCCCAACCTTGTAAATACATTGTATTACTCTTCCTCTACTGATCCAGAGCTATTGGATTCTATGATTAATATGCATTTTCAATTCTGCAGGCTTCAGAGCTAAAGTCTCCCCGCATTACCTTTACTGAAATTTAGAGTTGATGCTTGCTAGGGGAGCTGCTCAAAAATTTGCATAACATACCCCCTTTGACCCAAAAGCCATGCACCCCTTTAGCACCTGGGTGACAGTTCTGGAGGAAAGGTGATAGGGGGATTTGGTGTCACCCAGCTTTCTTGGACATTGAATAGCCTATTCAGCTTTCCTGCAATGCCAGTCAAAATGCGGCGCTGCCCCGTTGCACCAAGTGACATCAGGGCAGCATCTCATGACCCTTCATGGTGCAACTACTTTATAAAGAGCAGCCAGCAGTCAAATGAGAGATTGCGAGAGACATGTTGGCACTGTCTGGAGTCTGGGAGATCTCACTTCTTTGCAGCATACTTCTGGATGTTCCAAGTGAGTTGGCAAGAATGAATTAAATAACATGATATGATAATTGTATAGACGGGATTATTATGGCTGCAGTGAAACCTCCTACGTGCACCTTTTTTCTTTTTTAAATCTTTATTGGGGAAACAGATTTGTGGGTTTTTTTTGTTTTCATTTTGTGTTATTAGTTATCCCACAGTTATAAAAGTGTTATTACTTATCTCACTTTAGGATTATGCATCACTTGATTGCTTTTATAATACATAGCAATACATTACAAAATTGCTATAGTATGTATTATGCCTGTTACAGGCAGCCTATTAGACCATATTTCTGGCAGACCCATGCATGGCCAAATAATGGCCTCCAGCTGCCATGAGAACCATCAGCACCATGCAAACGCATTTTCAGGGTGCCAATAGTTAGACAGAGGGAGCACTCTCCCTCTGTTAACCACCTAGATGCTGTGGCCACTACTGACCATGGCATTTAGGAGGTTAAATGGCCAGGATGAGAGCTAGCTCCATTCCTGTCTGCTGCAGTAGTAATCTGTCTAAGGCCGTGTTCACACGGCTTATTCCCGACGGATTTGTGCGCCGTATTGAGCGCACAAATCCGCCGTGAATAAGGGGCGGGACGGGGGTGGGGCCGGAGCGCGGCGGGGGCGCCGCTCCCGGCCCCATAGACAATGCATTGTTTACGGCGGGTCCGCGCCGTAAATACTGTGCATGTCACTTTCTCCCCCCGCGGCGGATTCGCCGAGCGGGGAGGAGCGACGGAATCCACTGTTCTCTATGAGAGCAGTGGATTACCATAATGACTCCGACGGATTGGCGCCGTATTGAAGCGCAAATCCGGCGCGGAATACGGCGCCAATCCGTCGGCAAATAAGCCGTGTGAACGGGGCCTAACATTACAGCTGGCTCTCACTGCGGATGGTGTGGGCATAGATTTTACATGACAAAAACTTTGAGATTCTTAGTTCACACGTTTTGATGAAAAAATGTTTAAGCCACCCACGGCTTACAACGTGATCTCAAGGCAGGTGGTCCTATGCTATCTTTACCTCTCAATAGAGCCAAATTCAGGCTTCTCATTGGGCCAACCGACCTCCATTATCCAGAGATAAAAAACCCATCCTGGAAACTTGTCAACTTTTCTGGGTGCCCAGGAGTACTCCCCTTTTTCTATTAGTCTTCCGGACAATCCAGAAGAGTTGGCAAGTATGAGGTAAATTGGTAATCTGCTTTGTATAATCCATTTTACTAGAGGGTTCTCCCCACAATAAGTTCATTAGAAGATGTCTCTTGGAGATCGAGTGTAATCTCCAATTCAATGGTTGAATATCCCTGCAGCACCACTGCCATAGGGGGATAAAAAACTGTTCAAGATCTTTTAAAAAGCAGTTATTGAATATGACCATGCTAAAAAGAAACAACTGTATTCACCTCAGAAACCATCACCAGCTCCAGTGTTGCTGCTGTGTTAGTGTTTTCCACCGGTGCTCCTCTAGTGATGTAACGTCCATGGTTCATGGAATGCTGCAGCCAATCACTGGTTTTAGCAGTCATGTGCTGTACATGCAAGCACGGGCCGCTAAAGACTATGACTGGCTACGATGCCATGTTATGAACCATAGATTGTGAAGTCATTGGTGGGAGACTGGTGGAGAAAGTTGGAGAAGCAGTGATTTCTTGGGTGAATGCAGTACATAGATTTTTGTTTAATTTAAAAACAGTCTTTACTGGCCATGTTTTGAAAAATCTTGTACAACCCATTTAAAGCTATTAGGTATTTGAACATAGGTTTGCTCTCTTGACCACATCCTCTTCCATAATTGGTACCATTATTAAATAATGTAATAGCAATGTTCCTGGCCATCTCAGGCCCTATCATAGAACGTTTTCTGCCTCCATCGCAGGCCTTGGTCAGGATACAGTAAAAAAAACTATCCCATTGGATACCACAGCAAAACCATAGAAAACAATAAGACGAACTTAGCCTCTTTTGGACTATGTTTGCTCTATTTCATGTTCATCTACCATACTTTTGTGGCTGGCAACTAAAGGTTATGAAAACAGGAAATAGAATACTAATAGTCCAGAAAAGACTAAGGGCGACATGTATGAATTCTGGCGCTGACAGACCAGTTCAAAATCACTTTAAGATAGTATAGACTGCGCCAGAATGTATGAACCTGTTCTTCTGCAGGTCATACATACAGGTGCAGTCTAGTGCCAACACGACAACTCAGGCTCAGACACCACCTTTACCCTGGTCTGGCTGTTCTTACTGTTTGGTGGCAAAGTTTTGCCGTCAAAGAATCATAAATGTGTCTACTTCTACTAATGTGTTGCGACGCTCCCAGAATGCCCCAAAACTTTGGTACGATAAAAGTGTCATTGGCGCGGTACCGAGGCTCTTATCGCGCCAAAGTTTGGAGTACGCCTGTTCATACATCTATCGCACTGGTCTACTACAGCTTTTTGACGCAAGAATTCTGCCGCAGCCCCGTTCATGCATGTCGCCCTAAGTTTTTTATGGGTTTGCCATGGCCCTGACTCTATCTGTCAAGAGATTTTTATTCAAGGTATCTTGACAGACACCTGTGATAGAACCAGGGAACATAATGTGATCAGGCCCTAACTTTGGTGCCATGATTTATTTTTTGTAGTGGTTTGTAATATATTGATTTGTAGTAAAATACGTTCCCCCACTGCATTGCTTCCAAACAAAGATGTACAAACTATAGAGACAGCGTGCAGCTGTTATGGGAACTCTGGAGAGCAGAACTTCTTTACTGTAACTACGTTGTTAGCAAAAAGGAAGATGGAAATTAGCCCAAGTGTCATGGAAAAGAGCTGGAGGTGGAAACAAACACCAGGGGGTGGCAGACCCTGGTACCAAAAGGGGCCAGGTTTGAACTTTGCTGTGTGACCTCCTCTGTTCAATGTATGCCACTGCTTTCAGGGTTGTATGTAATTTATAAATGGATTGAGTGTAAACCCAAGGGCATTTTCTAGAGCACATCCATACAGGACTACTAGACGTATGGAATGAAGTTGGATATTTGAAGGCTCCTCATACACTTCTTACTGGATTAATACAATGTGAAAATATTAATGAGTAAGTGTCCTCACTCCTCTATGAGGCTGCACCAGGAATACCCAGGAGGAGGTTGAGATAAGTTATCTGCATTATTCATAGATAATAAATATTCTATATGAGTATTGGTGCTAGAAGGATTCCATTTACAGTATATGTGCTTGCCATGTGTATATTTATATTATAGAGACAGCAATGGCTTCATGGAAGAATAACAGGAATATTTTAAAATTAATGAAGGTCCAGCACAGTCAGTTCCAACATTAATGAGCACCTTCAATAATGTGTGGTTCAAAGGTAACATTAACTTTACATTTGACTTTCATTTTCAATTAAGCTTTAAACAATAGGTCACATCTGGTGCAAATCCTTAAAGGAACACACCAGGCAAAATGGATATACAGTGTTATGGCTCTTGCAGGATCTGAGAGGGTGGAGCATGACATAGCAAATCAAATATCGACAAAGAGAGATCCTTGTGTCCCGCTTGACCCATCAGGCCCTGCACTGTACTTAACACAATGGGCCCCATTTATCAAAAATATCTTAGTGTAAAATTCTTTGTTGCCCATAGCAACCAACCAGAGCTCAGCTTTCGTTTTTCCACAGCAGTTTAAAAAATGAAAGCTGAGCTCTGATTGATTGCTTTGGGCAACAAAGAACAATTTTCGACCTAGACAGTTGGGATAAATGAGGCCCACAGTATCGGTTTAGCCTAAAATATTTAAAATGTCGTTATTATAATCTACATTATTGTTTCTTGTTTTGCAGGAGTTTACTGGACATGGATACGTTCTCCAAGTCAGATCCAGGTAAGTGCTGACTGAACTAGTCTCATAATATTCTCAATACGTCCTTGGCATGTGGAAGGCTGCTACTTATACACAGCAACCAAGCAGAACTGCAGTGTGAAGCACGGGGGGAAAATTGAATGAAATTTGAGGTATATTTCAGAACACCTGAGTTTACAATTAGACAGAATAGTGGAGTCAGTTAGGCTGAAAACACACAGCAGGGTTCTGTATTGGCTGTGATAGGATCGAATGCCACACTCCCATGAGGCCACCAGTGGCCGCACAAGATATCGGCAAATTAATGTGGCCCTTGGCAGCTACATGGGAGTGTGACTTACATCATCTACATGGCAAAACCACACTGTGTGTTCCCACCCTCATGGTAGCTTGCATCTTTGACTGTCTGAGGTCTCCCTGAAATCTAGCTGCCATAGATTTCCACTATGACTTATGCCATTTTCTGGCATACATAACTCAGTAAATTCCCCAAGCTGTATTTTTGTTCTTTGTCCTGTCCTAGATCACTGTATGCAGTCAGTGAATAGAAATGTGTTTACATTAAGCAGCTGAAAACCTCTAGCTGTGTTTAAAGGGCTTGTCCTATATCATTTAGTAGCATCTGCAGCTGGGCCATAGTCCGCAGAAAATGTGGAGATGGCTGTGCTTGTGAAGTTCTCCCCATTCAATTCTATGGGATTTCCAAATTTAGCCAAACTTCGGCAGCTCTCCACATTAATTTCCATCATAATTCCAAATATAGCCAAGGATATATTCCGAAATCCCCAAACAGTTAGTGAGGGGAACTGTGCAAGTGCGGTCATCTCCCTCTTCTCTGTGGACAGCTTGTAGCTTGCTGTATGCCAAATGAACACACTACTTAGTGGGAAGGAACAACCCCTTTAACTCACAGAGGATTTTCTAGACTGACACATTATAGCAGACTACAATCATCTAAAAGCAAAACATTAAAAAGCATATTAGAATGTTCCAAAACCTTTCTTTCCTTATACCATGGTTAAGAAAATGGGTAGACCTCTCTTTTTCCCTCTGCTTGTGTTTTAGTAATTTATCTCGCCATGCTTGCTGAAGACGAAAGCTATTTCTGATGTGATGTCAAAGATGTGTTTGTGCCAGACAGATGTCTCCTCTCATCTTACAAAATATAATCTAATACTCACACTGAAAGAACCTGCAGCTGCATCCCCCTCATCATTGTGGAACTGGAGTGCCAGGGGTCTATCTCTAGAGTTGATTCTTGGGGCCCACCAGTGGAGTTGATTCTTGCGGCCAACCAGTGGGGCTAATTCTTGGGGTCCATCAGCAGAATTGGTTCGTGTGGCGGCCCATCAGTGGAGTTAATTCTTGGGGCCCACCAGTAGAATTGATTCTTGGGGTCCCCCGGTGGGAGTAATTCTAGGTGCCCCCCTGTGGGATTAATTCTAGGGGCCCTCCAGTGGGATTAATTCTAGGGGCCCACTAGTAAAATTGATTCTAGAGGTCCACTAGTGAAATTGTTTCTTGGGGTCAACAAGTGGAGCTCAATCTTGGGGCTCACCAGTGGGATTAATTCTAGGGGTCCACCAGTAGAATAGTTTTTTGGGGCCTCTAGTGAAATTGATTCTTGGGGTCAACCAGTGGAGTTTATTTTTGAGGCCCATCAGTGGAGTTGATTCCTTGAGCCCCATAGTGAAGTTGATTCTTGGGACCCACCAATGTAGTTGATTCTTGTGGCCCACCGGTGAGGTTGATTCTTGAGACTCACCCTATAGCTATTGTACACGACTCTTGCACTCAGCCTTTTGCCTTTCTGCTCTCACTCACTAAAAAGCATCCCCAGGCCTCCCATGCGCAGGGGCGCATCAGAGCATTTACCTGCTTTCCTCTGGGTCAGCCCGAGCCTGCCCCCCCTCCATGTCTGCGATTTGTATTTGTACACCAGATTGAATATTTAGTGACTGTATGTTCTCTGAAAATATTCAGAAACCTCCTCAGACACGGAACAAGGAACTTCAGGCTTATAAAGGGTGGGAAGATGACACTGTTCCCTTATATACATTCTTGCCAACAGCGGTGATATCAGCGCAGTATGGGAAGTACTCCTGTCAGGTTTCCTGATCAAATTTTAAAAAACAGGACCCATTGTTATGGTTCAAGATAGAAACTTGTAATGGGGCCCAGATGCATAAGCTGTATGGGGCCCTGAAATTACCTATGACAGACTTGCCAACTTTTGAATATTGTCTTTAAGCAGATTCATGCACCACAGAATTTTTTACAAGCTGCTCCCCTTTTTACAGACTACACTGAACTTTTTTACAGGCCCGTCTTCAGAACCATAAATCGTAATTGCCATTTACAAAAGTCCTGTTTTTATTCAACAACACTATAAGAGACAGAATCTTTTTTTTTCTTTTCTTTTTTATTTATGTAACTGTAGGATGGCCTTTTTTTTTTTGCGGGATAAGTTAACATTTTTATTGGTCCCATTTTAGGGCACGTTCGAATTTTTGATCAGTTTTTGTTCTGTTTTTTGTGAGGCTGGATAAGCAAGAAATTACTGTTCTGGTATAGTATATTTTTTGTGGCATTCCTTGTACGGACTAAATAACATGATCATTTTATAGAATGAACATCTATTGCATGTACTTTTTGTTTTGCATTTCTTACAAAATTAGGAGTTTTTTCATTAGGGAAACAAAGAGGTTATGTGTTTTTTTTTTTAAATTCATTTATTTATATCAGCACCCTAGTCTCACATCACAAGGGTACCAATGGCTAACAGAGGGAGTCCCCTAGATGCTGCGGCTGCTATTGACCGTATCATCTAGAGCAGTGTTTCTCAACCCCAGTCCTCAAGACCCACCAACAGGTCAAGTTTTCAGTATTTCCTCGGTATTGCACAGGTGATGTAATTATTGTCCATGCATTTTGTTGGAGATCCTGACACAGGTGATATACTTATTGTCAGTGCATTCTGTGAGAGATCCTGAAAACATGACCTGTTACTGGGTCTTGAGGACTGGAGTTGAGAAACACTGATCTAGAGAATTAAGTGGCCAGGGTCATACATATATGGTGCCTGGGAGACTTGCCAACTCTTCTAGGGTTCAGGAGCACTCCATTTTTGCAGGAGTCTCCTGGACATTCCAGAAGATTTAGAAAGTTTGCTAATAACTTATATTCACATATACTACAGAATATGAAAAAAAACATAATATTACATTATGAACGCTTTACTCTTTATCTCTTGGCGCATAACTACATTGCGTTATCAGTCTGGTATGATTGGAATCTGTCAATCTCACACAGAACTATATAGATGAATGCGATATTTTCAGAATACATATCCTGTCTCTATGATTTACAATGATTGACATAGTATTACACATAAGTATGAAATTACAGCTGCTGTGAAATGAAGCCAGGCTGCAAAAATATTCAGATCCTGGATCTTCACAGCGTTCTTTCTGGGGACTAAGAGTATAAAGAGATTATTCTGCTGCATAAACCAGGTTATAATTATTACTTTTGGAACCTGTACAATATCCACTGACAATCTCTTCTTGTTTTCTAGTGGTCGTCTTGTATGTACAAGGAATTGGGAACAAAGAATGGACTGAGGTGAGATATTATGGCTTTTATTTATTTATTTTTAAGGCCTTGTGTGAGATTCAAAAATATTACTACTTTTGTTCCAGAAACTGCGCCACTCTTTGATACTGGCTATGCCTTTTATTGCAACCGTCAGGTGAATGGGATGGAGACAGGTTATAGACATAGTTCTGTTTGTTAAATGATCAGCCTGGTATGTGGATTACTTATATGCTATAACTATGAGAGAACTAAAATGTGAATGGGAGCTCTATACACAAAATAGTAACAAAGAAATAATAAAGATAATTTGCTAAATTTATTTTATATCGTAGGCATGCTTACACATATTTTAATTTAATGTGTTTTGTATTCCTGCTGTTACAGATTATTCTTTCCTTCATAGAAAGAAAATCTACAAGTGGCACAGTAATCACGTGGCATTATCCCAATCTTGGGTAAACTTCTAATATAGAAGGTGCCAGGTCATTTCAAAAGCAAATACCCATTAAATGGGTTGTCCATCTCCTATAAAAATCATACCAGCAGGGATCTTGTCTCTACTCTCATTGGCTGTCTCTTAAAGGGGTTATCTCACTACAAGGATTGCCTTTCATGTGAAAGGTCTTGCAAAAACAAGTCACTCTGTAATATGTGTCCATTAACAGTATCCTACCTATTCCTAGATATCCTCTCTTGTATGGGCTGCATCAGCTCCTTGGGTCACTATAGCTACAGACCTGTTCGATCTCTTCTGATAGGCTGCCAGCATTGGTTGCTATAGCTACAGACCTGCTTGATCTCTGCTGATAGGCTGCCAGTGTTGGTCACTATAGCTACAGACCTGGTGTCCTCAGCAGCTCCTCACTGCAGACCAGTAAATTCAAAAATGAAACTGAGAAAACAGGACTGAGGTATGAATTGATTTAGTGAGACAACCCCTTTAAGCATACCTTACTTTGCCCTGATTCTTGTCTACCCCATGGTGCAGATGTCACTTACTAAAGGCACAACACCCAAAATGTTGTGACAAATTTCTGCATGCCACCAACTGCATGATCTATCTAGAACAGATGAATATAGTTTGAAAATTGTGTTGCCTACCATAAATAATACTAGTATGTGGAAGTTTTGTACTATTTTACTTTCTATCACCTTTGTGAATAAACCACAAGCATACCTAATTTTTGAGTGCCGTGGATTACCTATTCTTTCTGTGGACATGCCGTTACTTCCGAATGGGGACGTCATCGCTGTAGCTCCTAATTGGCCTCAACTTACATCACTTTTCGGAGCTGTTCAGTTCCAAACAGTGATGTATATTAGTGGCGCGTGACCGCATCAGCCAATCAGTGGCTGCAGCCGTGACATCCTCGTTCGGGAAAAAAAAACCTTTAATAGTTGCAGGAAAGCAACTTTCAGCCCAATCTCATGTTGATAGGAATGCAACAGAGCCCAATTGTGAACAGGCCCAAACTCACCAACAAAGTCCAAAATGTTATAAATAAACGGCATTAGCATGTCCAAAAAACCACGTTTAAAACAGAAAACGGGGGAGACGCAGCACAGGAGCCAGAGACCAGATAAAGTTGAGTGATTTTAAAGCAGGAGCTGTATTGCTTTTTCTATATAATCCTACCCAATAATCTTTGTTACTATATATATATATATTAGATGTACTGATACTTCTATATCTATTAATTTACTAGAAATCAGATGAGCTTTGCTCCTTCATGTGTAACGCTGGGATTTTTTAAAGGCTCTACGTGCAGAATGAAACTGGGGCAAGAGTATTACGCTGGATTTCTCAAGAATAAAATCCTTCCTGGTTTTAAAAGACACAAAGTCAGTTCTCTTCTTAGATTCAATTCGTAGTTCTTAGTGGACTAGCAAAATAAATGCATTTTTGTATGTACAGTATATATCTACATGCATCTAAATGCCTAAATGGTGATTTCACTAATCCCAGTGGCAATATTTAAGTCTCCTTGGGGTACTAAAATTAAATATACAAGAAAAAAACATTTTAAATTCAACTGTAAATTAAAAAAATAAATTCATAAAAGTCAAAGATAATAACAATTATTATAGTTACATAGTTTGTAAGGTTGAGAAAAAATATCCATCCAGTTACGTAAGTTATTTATCCTGCTTGGTCAAAGCCGATAGTTTGAGAAAGAGTTTGAAAATAAGGCAATGCCATTTTAAAAGTAGAATTGATGTACTGTAACTGTAAAATAAATATAGCTCATTTGAGAGACAGATGAAATGAATGAAAACACTATCACCAAAAATTGTCATTAATAAAACATTTATATTTATTTACAGTATTTAAAGGTTACGTTTTACGTCTATTTTTTAGTGATTATTTTTTTGATTCTAGACGGTACATCATACTTAGTTGGAGATAGCTTTACTTATCTTGTGATTTGCCATTTTCAAACAGATAATGCCTCAAATTGATGAGAGTGCCTAAACAGTCCCCCATGCAGTGATAGCTAATAAATTGTGCTTCACACAGCAATATTGCCCCTATAGGCCCCACCCACTGGTAGTGCCCCATGTGGTACCTGTTGCTTCTCATGCAGATGATACCTCTTTCCTGTGCTGCAACCCAGTCTATTCTGTTCCCAGGAGTCTCATTACATGTGCCACACCAATCAACTCCCTCCATGTGCTGGATGATGCTGACTTCTTCGTCTCAGAACGAACCTCTGTTCTCCTTTAGTCTAGCTCCTTCTCTCACATATCAACTGCTGCTTATACACCCCTCCCTCCCTTCACATATAAACTGCTGTTCATTTCCCCCTTTTTTACATATAGACTGCTGCTCTTGTCCCTCTCCTATTTCACAAGGTCCCCTCCCCTTTTTTATACAGACTACTGCTCATGGCCCCCTCCTCTCTCACATACATAGTATACTGCTTATGCAACCCTCACATCTAGACTGCTGCTCATGGCCATTTCCTCTCAAATATGAACTAATGCTCAATTCCCCTTTCTGGTTTCCTTACAGATTGCTTATGGTCCCTCACATACAGACTACTGCTCGTGCCCAATTTTCTCTCACATATAAACTGCATATGGCCCCCTTACATATAGACTTCTGCTTATGTCTCCCTCCTCTTTTACATATAGGCTGTTGTCCTGCTTATGCTCCCCTCCTGTGTCACAGATAGAATACTGCTTATGGCCCCCTCCTCTCTTACATAAAGACTGCTGTTCTTTCCCCACTCCTTTTTCACATGTAAACTGTTTATGATCCTGTCGTATAAAAACTTCAACGTATGTCCTTTTCCCTCTCACATATATGCTGCTGTTCAAGGCCACCTTACATATAGACTGCTGCTCATGCTCACCTCCCACCACACATATAGACTGTGGCTCATGACAATCTTTCTTACATGAACTGCTTGTGACCTTCTCACATATACTGTATTCTTCTGTGTATGTCCCACTCTTTTCTTACATCTCTTGCAATTCCAAAACAGGCACAAAATAGGCTAAACAAACAGCCCATTCAAAACTACTGTAGTCAATCTAAGGCTGCTTCTTGGTGTTCACCAGAGACTGCCAAAATGAGGATGGACTTGGCTGCAATGGAACCAGGTTGCCTCACTAGAGAGATGTAGGAAAACAAGACGGACATGATGTACAAAGGAGGACAGGGAAAACAGAACAAAACAAACTAGAGTACAACACTCTATGGTCCAAAACCAGAAGAGTACATGGTACCAAACTGAGAAGAAAAACCGAGAAAGCAAGCCAAAACAAGAAAACACTTCACAAACTGAAAGGAAACCAATTGTATATAGCCAGGACACATGAAGAATCACAGGAAACTGACTGAGAAACAGAAGGGTTGAAAAACCCTTTCTCAGCCACATATTAGACACAGGTAGAGAAGCCTGATTGGTTCTGTTGCAAACTCAGGCTGATGCTAGGTTCGTAGACATGCAAGCCTTAAAGAGAAAGTAATGCATTTCTGACACAAATACAAACTGATCTCCATGCTCCCTCCTCCCTTACCACTGCTACCTTCAACAGGGCCATTTTAACAGCATTATGACTCTGGGCACATCAGCGCAATAGGTCCTGCCCAAATACATGACGTCATGCCTTTAGCTACACCCAAACATGTTACTTGGGACGATGCCTCTAACCACCCCTAAGCACACCCATATCATCACACCAACTATGTTGGGACACCCCGTTGACACCTTATATGCAGCCTACAGCCTACAATACTATTTGGCAGCTCAAGGAGCCACTGGCTTTACCATGGTTTATATCTGTTTGCACATATACACAAACAGTTAAATAAGAGGCAGCAAAACAGGAATCCAGGACATACATTCACCAGCTGGGGCCCCTATACTTGGGGAGCCCATGAGCAACAGCCTACTGTGCCCAATGGATAAGATGGCCCTGATCCACACATCAAGCAGACTTCTAATTTGTGACATTGATGTTAATAAGACATGCAGGAAATTTGATGATATCATAGTTACATGTAAGCACAATTGACACAGGAGACTGGTTGTAACATACAGTTGGGCTCTTGCTCTAATAGCCAGGATCAGAGATTACCCCATGTGTGGTAGTTTAACCTCTTGATACTGCGATCAATAGTAATCATGGAAACAAAAGGGTTTGGCAGAGGGAGAGGGCTCCTTCTGTCCTCCAATAGCACCCAATGATGTTGTGGGTGGATTCTCTAAAACAGTCGCAAGATTTGGGATTGAACCTTCTTGGGGACTCTAGGGAGTCCCCTAGTTTTCACTCTACAAGGGATTTGGGCTTCACTGCAGGGAACTCATAGGTCGCTACTCCAGACAGTAACATTCATGATGACAGCTGATATGCAAGTTAGATTTGGTACCCAAAGAATAGACAGAGAAATGGTTGGTTCACAAGCAGAAGGTCAGGGCAGGCTGAGTAATTTTGTGAACAGTTAGAGAAGTCAGGACAGGTGGCAGACAAGCAGAAAGGTCAGTAGATGAGCTCAGGTCATTATGAACACTTGTGATGTCTGTCATGTCATTTTGAATTATGTTTTCAGAACAAACTGGTTATTATAGTTGAAAATCTGTTGGTCAAAGGACACCCAGACAGCTTTCAAATTATTGCAGGATATCCTCCCTGTTGATAAATTGTCTGGCCCACTATTTATTCATTTTGTGTATTAAGATTTCTTAAGGGATTTAAATTGATTTATGGTATACCTTGGGTCCTGTATTTATTTGCTCTTCATGCTTAAAGGTCCTTTTTATGGGACAGTTATCACCAGAATGAGGATTTGTAGAAACATTTATTCTCAATAATTGCCCAGTTGATAAAAATCATTGCTTGTTGGCAGCACATCTCCCCAACATAAGCAGGAAATGTGCTTAAAAATAAAAGTGCCCAACAGTTGGGAGGTGTAAAGAATCCTATTAAGGAGCATCGTCCAACTTACATTAAGTTTAACGACCCTTATAACAGGCGATTTTTGTCCAGTATTAAGGGAGCCTTACTGACAAGAAGTTAACAAGGCATTATGGGAAAGGGGCTGAGAAGCCCACAGCGCCCTCTGTTGGTTGTAACAAATCCTCAATTTGCTTTTCACCCACCGAGTCTTGAGAAAGCAAAAAGGATTTTTTAGCCAAGCCAGTATCTCTCATCTACAGACAACGCTGTTTCGGGAAGTTATTAATTTGGTTGTGCAGTTAAATAACAAAGTATTTACTATTTTGCCATAGGCAAACTTAAGCTCTATCAGTTCTCTATCTGTAAAACACTAAAACGTAACTTTTATTATGTATAACTCTTAACTTCTATGCACACTATTTAAAAACCTGATTTCATCATTTAACCCTTTTTGCTTCTGAAAGAGGGAATAACTCCCTTTCTATCATCAAGTCTGGTGGAGTACCACCTATTAACAGGAGAGCATTATATCTATAGCAAAGTACTAGCTCAAGTAAGGGATCCCAAGCCAACTACTTGGGCAGTCGTCCCTAATCTCATGGACACAGAACAAATAAGGCCCCTTTGTGACACCGTCTGCAGCAGGTGACACTTCTAGATAGAGGTGAGAAATCACAATTTAAAACGTCCTATGCCCGACATGTTTCGCCATCTAACCTGGCTTCATCAGGGATTAGAGGTCCGATTAGGATCCCTTACTGGATAATAGAAAGGGAGTTATTCCCTCTTTCAGAAGCAAAAAGGGTTAAATGATGAGGTGAGAGATCAGGTTTTTAAATAGTGTGCATATAAGTTAAGAGTTATACATAATAAAAGTTACGTTTTAGTGTTTTACAGATAGAGAACTGATAGAGTTTAAGTTTGCCTATGGCAAAATAGTAAATACAGTGATCAAAAGTCACTCTCTGTTCTCTTGCGAGATTCCCAATTTTTGGGAGATTATGTGTTAAATAACAAAAGCACTGGTTCCATCCAGCTCCATAGTATGTTGACTCCCTGATCTAAACCTGCTCCAAGTTGCTCCTGTACTCTGCTTTTGCCTAACCATACCTCTCAAGTGTCCCTATTTTCGAGGGACAGTCCCTATTTTAAACCTATTTCCTTGTTAGCTCTTTAAATGTCCCTATTATTCATTTGGGAAACAGATTTGATTCAGTAAACTGACTACATGGCTTTAAATAATATCTGATTGCTTTCTAACTGTATACTAGATAACAATTTACTTAATATTTAATCAATGGAGGCAATGTGATCATGAAAAGGTTTTTTTCATAAAAACCTATTCAAGCATATAGTTATGTATTAAAAACATTGATCTTTTAAACAGTGAACTGTAAGTGTCCCTTTTGGACTGTCTAAAAAAAAATTGGGATGTAGGTGTGTGGGTGCGGTTCAAGGTATGTCCTGGTGTGATGTCATTTGAGTGTGGCTGGAGGCATCCTCCTGATGTGTCCCTCTTTGCAATCTGTAAAAGTTAGGAGGTATTCCTAACCCTTCTGGATACCTGTTCTGACAAGTTTTATCAATACAGGTTCTGGATATGGCTATGAAGAAAGCCAGTTACTTAGGATGCAACACGATTTTATTTACCATAGGAATTAATCAATCAATTATGATAAAATGATAACATATGAGTAATCTAATAAACTGGTTGCAGGAAATAGTGTGAAGTTACCTACAGTTTTGCAAAATATTTAGTTACAAAGGTACTTAGATTAGTCACAAAGTTACTTACAGTGCATCACCTGGGGCTTGCATCATCTGTCCATAATTCTTCAGCCAGAGAAGCTAATGCCAAAGACAGTGAACTCCCAGGGAGACCAACACCGGTGAGAACATCCTGTACACCAGACACAGAGCTTCTGAAGTCACCACAAACTGTCCTGATTCTTATATGTCCTAAACAGAAAAAATGGCATTCTATGTGTTGTGTGAGCTCACAATGCACAGGTCCTTTGTATACATTATCCTGTACCATGGTGGGGCGTACTCCAGAGTCTAGAATAAAGTGTACAAGGTAAGGTATACAAAATTGCTCCTAGACCAGACGATGGGCCCCACTAGATCATAAATGAAACCAACTAAAGTATGCAGGCGTGAGAAATAAACAGAGGTATGCAAGCCTGTATATTTATAGCTTGAGATACAAAAATGGAGATTATGACATCAAATAGTCATGAATTTCACAAGCACTACAATACCACATCTTATACTCGTTGTTCTGTAGTCCTCTGTTCATGCTCCAGTCATGTGTCTACACTTGTCAGTACTGTGCATGTACCTGCTAGTCCTGCATCTGCCCTGATCTACTGGCCACCTTCCAGGCTGGCTGCTGAGTCCTTCTTCTGAAATCATGTTTTACTTTTGCTTTGATGTCCACATACCTGCCCTGCTTCATTTTGTTTATGGAGTCTGTTCTCCTGATCTGTCCTGCCAAAATGTTTGGCACCTAGGATCCTCACTCATGTTGAGAGATAACTTATGTTCAGACTTTAACGTTCTTCTGTTCTGTGTTCTACCTCACTAACGTAATGCGCAAACATGACACTACACTGAGACCATGCAGCCCAGTGGGGTATGACGGTGAACCCTCTACCTGTGGACCTGAGTCTTCTTGTTGAACAGCTCGTACAAAATGTAAAAGGTCATTAACTAACACTCCAGCTTTTATAGAGAATGTGTTCTCAACATGGTGTTTTTCTGAATGTTGCCGAACTGTCTGATCAAGCACCTAGACTTGACTGCTCCAGGGATTTTGTTTCAATGATAATTCCAAGTTCTATGAAGTATCTATAATTGCTTCAATTTTGTATCTTGTCAACTATCTATAAGATCAGGTTTACACGTATTGATTGAATCATGTCGAAGGTGCATTATGACTGAGGTGATCTGTGTAAATTTAACATCAGCTTTAAGCAGTTTCTTTGCTAATGGCTGTGTTTACCATGATAAGAGCATAGTCAAGAACAAGAACAAACTGCTTGAAGCATAAGCTTACTTAATGACTCACAGGTCAGTGGGGTTTTGGCCACACCTTCAATATGATGCCACTGCATCATGTGAATCTAGCTTTCCAGTTGAGATGTCTCACCATTTCTCATGCCTGGCTGCTGCTTATAGTGGCTGTCACATGTTCCTGATAAGCCAAAGCAGGTTTCCTAGTATCTTTATTAAAAGAATGCCTTTCTGGTTTCTGCATCTGCTTCTTGTCCAGTATATTGGGTCCAGTCTTTCAAATGATTAATCTGCTGTTCAGCTTTCTTTTTAGAGATCCTCTTGATCTATTCTAAGACATGCCTGCAAATACTTACCTTTCTAGTGGTATTGCTCATGCTAACAAGAATCATAAAGCCAATGTATTGTCCTGGTCATAAGATGCTTGAGTCTACATTCCCGCCCTGTTTTGGTCACCACGCCCACCCCTGCCCTGGTTACCACGTGCTCGCCCTACATCATTGACCATGTGCCAATCCTACTTCTGTGATCCATTTCCAGCCCTGATTCTTTGACAACCTTCCATCCCTGCTATGGTGACCATATTGCATGCCTTCAATTGTGGCCATTTTACAGTACTTCTGCTGGGATCACATTCTTGCTATATTGCTTTGCTTCATTGTCCATGTACCTGTTGACCATGGTCCTGGTCTGCAACCTGTAGATCTCCTACCTTTGACTTAGTGCCCCAGTCTGGTCAGCACACAACCAATTGTATCCTCAAGGATCCACACTCAGGTCGAGAGATATTATCTTATGTTTGAACTTATACATTTGCTACTGTTTTGTTCTGATTCAATAAAGTAACATGCAAATGTAGTAAGTGGGCTGTTTCAAACTTTGCATTGCGACTCAGAGACTTCAGGAAACACCTCTGAGCATTTGATGTATAGAACTGTACAGGGCACTTTAATAATATGTCTGTATCTGGGGTATTAGATCACTGTATAAATTACCCCAGTATATTCCTTTCTTATTTCCCTGTGTGAAGAGGATTTATTGCATTACTATAAGCTGTAAGGATGAGAGAGTAATATTTTTCGAGTGTTTGTTCTCACCTACACTGCACATCTCTAAACATCCTGTAATTTTGATATTCTCTTTTTCTTGTATTATATTTCTTTAATTGTGGGAACATTTAAGAAATAATCTTTGTCTTAGGCCTCGTTCACACGGCTTATTTGGGCGCTGATTGGAGCTGTACTGCGCGCCGTATTTGCGCTGCAGTACGGCTCCAATCCGTCCCAGTAACTGCGGTAATCCACAGTTCTCATAGAGAACTATGGATTCCGTCTCTACTCCCCGCTCGGCGAATCCGCCGCGGGGGAAGAAAGTGACATGTGAATTATTTACGGCGTGTACACGCCGTAGATAATGACAGTCTATGGGGCTGGCGAGCTGCCGGCGCCCCGCCCCGCTGATCGGCAGCCGGCGTAATTGCGAAAACCGTCCCCGTAATTACGCCGGCAATAAGCCGTGTGAACGAAGCCTTAATGTGCAGTACTGTGAAAAAAAGTATTTGCCTCTTTTACATAATGCCTTTTGATTACATCACTATGAATAATTTGTGATCTTTGCTGTTGGTTATGCTGTGCCTTGTTATTTGGCCACGGTCACGCCCATTTACGTTGTTGCTGCGCTGTGTGGCATCTTTCCTCTCAGTCCTGCTGGCATTCCTGTCCTTTTGTTCCTCTCTAGGCCACATAAGTGCTGAAAACTTCAAGATTTTAGGGACTATGGTGTGCCACCCAGCCTTCCCAGTCTATGGCCTGTCATTTCAACCTACTTAAGGACTCCTTCCCTTTACCTTTTGCCAGATTATTGGCGTGCCTTCCATAGTGTTTTTTTCAGAGTTTTTATAGCTCGGTTCTGACCCCTGAGCTTGTTCCTGATCACTCACTGTTTGTCTGCTGCCTGTCCTGACCTTCTACCTGTTACTCAACAACAAAAGAACCCCCCCTGCCCTGACCTTCTGCCTGTGATCCGATACAAACAGAACTCTGCCCTCCCCAACCCTCGGCTCTTGAACCGACTATGCCGTTAGTTTTCACAAGGAATGTGCTTGTACATTCTGCTGACACCGTAGTTGACAACATCCAGGAGGTGGGGTGAGGCGGTCTGACCTGAAAGTTCCCTACAATGAAGGGAATACAGATTTATTGTATAAGGAGTTAAAGGGTGAACACCACACTCTACTCCTTGGCTTGGTTCTATGCCACAACTCATAGCTGAGCTTGTGGATCCTCCTCTTGCTTGTGACACTCTCTAAGCAGGATTGGAAAAGTTACAATAAAATTTCAAACATCTCAGAACAGTTTATATTACCAAATGTTTTAGACCACCTGTTTTTACTGGTTTTATTGATATTTTTACATTTTTATGTCTCCAATGTACTTTAAAATGAAAGAAAATAAGAACTAAACAAGATAAGAATAAAGATAATAGATTTAAAAAAAAAGTTAAACCTAAATTTTTGGCTCTTTAAAGTAGCCACCTTTACAGCATAGAACAGTTTTACACAATTGAGATATTGGGTGACATGTATGAACGGGGCTGCGGCAGATATATGGCGCCTTTACAGCCTGATATCAGACGCATCCCCATTCATACATGTTCAGATCTTCCGAACACCACTCCGGGGCGCATTATATCGCACTTGCGGTGCTTTGTAATGCGCACAATCTAGGGGGGGGGGGGTCGGGAGGCGGGGTGCACTAGAACCATATTTATAAATTCATTACAGCATTTCTGGGCGCATTACAGTAGGAACAGGTATACCACTTTCAGTGGTATACCTGATCCAAACCGTCACCTGAGCACTGGAATGTGCCTGATTTATGACCCGCTGTAGAACGGGTTCATAAATCGGGCTCATTCTATGCCTTTTTCAATCGCATGAAATTTGGCGTGCGAACGCCAAATTTCATACATGTCGCCCATTATATCTATGATCATATTTTGAAATTGTTCCGAAATTTATTCCCAATATATTTGCAGAAGTTCCCACAAATTATCCAGTTTATCTCAAACAAGCCTAATGGGGATAAAATATGGAGACTGTGTAGGCCATTCCATTCTGTGAAGCCTACCAGATCCTCCTTGTCTTCTTAGGTACAGTGGTATAGCAAGAACTTTTTTCTTTTCCATCCAGGGAAATTGCTAAGTTTACCTTCCTGTTTTTCAGACCACACCCTCACTTTTCACATCAAACCCCTTTATACAGGCCCCTCTTCGCACTCATAAACAATAATCGTCACTTTAAAAAAATCATGTTCAAGAGTCAAAATGTACTTTTCTGTTCAAAGAGCTGTGTGAGGGTTTTATATGTGCTGGATAAGTTTACAACTAAATAGCGGCTCTGGTAGTAACCCCCACCAGCCCACATACAATATCCACCGTCAAGTTTTCCCTTAGTCACGCACCTCTTAACTTTCTGAAATAAACAGCACTATAAACACAAACTAGAAAGTAAAAGTAAAACCCTGAATCACAGGGTCATGGACAGGAGTGCACTCACTTTAACAATCAGAGACAAGTGTACGCTGCCACTATACAAACGTTGATATAACTTACAATATCGCCATATAGAGACCACAGAATGGTCAGACACCATTTCAGGTCACCATCACATGACAGAGAATATAGCGCTGATCCAACACAAAAGCAAAATAGCCACGGACATCCAGAGACTCGCAGGAGACATCTTCTCTGATGAGTTGTTCTCTTTGATGAGTCATTCTTATTCCCTTTTCTTCTTCACCATACTGATATTACGACTTCTCTGGGTCAGAGTTTACCATATAAGCATCTTAGAGTTCTCAATTATTCAGCACTTCCCTACTAATTACAACTTCTTGCATGGGCTACACCCATTAAATAGGTAGGTAGTAATATTGTATAAGTAGGTAGATATATAGGCCCCCCATTTGGAAGGTATATAAACCCCCCTAATAGGTAGGTAAAGTGGCCCACTGTATATAGGTATTTATGCCCCCTTTAGGTAGATAGGTAGGTATATAGAACCCTTTAGATAGGTAGGTATATATGCCCCCTGTAGATAGATAGATAGATAGATAGATAGATAGATAGATAGATAGATAGATAGATAGATAGATTGGTAGGTATACAAACCCATGTAAATGGTAGGTATACATGCCCCTTGTAGGTAGGTATATATCCTCCTGTAGATAAGTAGGTATATAGGAAGCTCCCAATAGATAGGTAGCCTCTTGGAGGTATATAGCCCACTGTAGCTATACAACTCTTTCGAGGTGTATATATAGCCCCCATAGGTATGCAGCCCCCTGTAGTTAGGTATATATACAGTCCTCTGTATTTATATATACTGTCCCCTAAGTATGGGTAGTTATACAGCCCCCTGTAGGTATATATATACACCCTGCTGTATGTATATAGCCCCCTGTAGATAGATAGTTATACATCCCTCTGTAGGCATATAACCTTCCTTAGATACATAGCCTTCTGCAGATAGATAGGTATACAGCCTCCTGTAGGTCTATATACAACCTCCTGTATGTATAAAGCCCCCTGTAGATAGGTAGGTATACATCCCCCTGTAGGTATATATACAGCCTCCTGTAGGTATATAGCCCCCTGTGGGTACACAGCCCCCTGTAGGTATATATATACAGCCCCTTGTAGGCATATAGCCTCCTGTTGGTTTATATACAACCCTCAGTAGGTATATAGCCCCCTGTAGATAGGTATACAGCTGCCTGTAGGTATATTGCTCCCTGTAGATATATTTAGAGCCCCGTGTAGGTATACAGCCCCCTGTAGGGACATAGTCCCCTGTAGGTATATATACAGCCCCTTGTAGCTATATAGCCACCTGTAGGTATATGTACAGCTCCTACAGGTATACATGCCGCCAGTAGGTAAATAGATTGGTATATATGCCCCTAAAGGTATATAGACCTCTGTAGGTATATAGCCACTCATAGGTATATATGCTCTCTGTAGGTAGATAGGCCACTCTGACTGATTAGAAAAAATAGAAAAAAAATTATACTCACGTCTCCCCACTCCCATTCTGAGCAACTAACTCTGGGAGCAAGTTTCTGGCGTGAGTGGCGTAACATCATCATTAGAGATGGGCGAATTGATTCTAACGAAGTGGAATTCGTTTAGAATTTCAGGAAAACTTCGGTTCTGAACGAAGTCGAAGTTTGGGGTACTTCGGGTGAACTAAGTGTGCTTTTGATTGATAAAATGGCTGCGAGCACATGCCGCTACATGGGGCAAAGCACTCTGGGAGGAAGAAGGGCATAGCCTGCATGACATGTGCAGAGATGAAGCCAATCAGAGACCGGCGGGATTCTGTGACGTCACCGCACTATATAAGTACGGGCGCGACGCTGGGAGCTCATACCGCTCTCACTGTGCTGATCAGGGAAGGTGCTGTCATGGCTGATTGTTACTAAAGAACTGATTTTTATACAGCGATTTTTGTGGGGTGTCTCAGCTTGTCTCAGAGACTGTTCTGTTATTGTTCTATTTCTAATTTTTTGGTGTATTGGATCTGAAGTCCAGTGCATATACATGTTAATGCTATCTGCTCACAGCACATTGAATATCCAAGGGGCATCTAAGCCAGTTCTGTTGTATTCATTTAGATAACAGCGTTTTTATAATACAAATACCACTTCATTTTTTGGCTGCTCAATTCTTTGGCGCAATGTACATCCAGGGGTTAATTAAGCGTTGTTCTGCTGCTGTTGTGATCCAAGAAACCGTCTTTTTCACCGCCAAGAAATACAATTTTCCTGTAGCATAATTCACAAGCGAAGGTTAATTACAATTTTTTCTCGTGTTATGTAGCATAGAAAACACGCAATTTTTAACACGCTACAAAGCAAAGGGTAGTTTCCTGTGCCCCAATTCTTTTGCCCCAATTTACATCCGGGGGTTTAATTAAAGGGTTGTTCTGCTGCTGTTGGGGACCCCAAAAAAACCGTCTTTTTCCCACCCCCAAAAATAAAATTTTCCTATAGCTTTAATTCAAAACGGGAAGGTTAATTAAATTTTTTTCTCTTGTTGTGTGGGCCGTAGAAAAACACGCAATTGTAACACGTTACAAAGCTAGTATTTTCCGGCTGCTCAATTCTTTTCCCGCAATTTACATCCAGGGGTTAATTAAGCGTTGTTTGCTGTTGTACTCAGTAAAAGAAACTTTGTTTTTAAACCCCCAAAAAAAGGGGAAATTCTGTAGAAAAATTTTCAAAATCCGGGAAGGGTTTAAATTAAGGTGTTTGTTTCTTTTAATTCAGTAAAAATTTTCACAGAGTTTTTAAACGGCAAATCAAGTTTAATTTTTCCCGCCCTTTGGGGGAGCGCAAATTTTTATCCAAGGGGTTTTTCCAAAACTTTGGGAAACCGGGGTTGAGGCAAGGGCTTCTTTTATCGTCAGGGAAAAAGAGGGCGTCAGCTTGCGGGGGAAGGGGAGCCGGCGCAGCCAGAAAGTGGGGGGGTGGGGGGCCCTGAGTCAGCAGGATAGCGCCCTTTGAGGTCGGGAGCCAGCGGGCCCCCGGGGTAAAAAAAACCCCCTTCGCAGGCCCAAAAAAGTAGGACCAGGGGCCCCCAGCGGGGGCAGCGGCGGCAGGGAGTCACTCAGTGCGGGGGCGTTTGGGGGGGTAAAAACCCATACTCAGCGGTTTTGGCAGGGGTTCTTTGCTAAGGGCAACCCCGGGGAGCCGAATATGGGTAAAATTTTTAGAATTTGGGAAGCAGAAAATGAAGCGTGGCCAGGGAGCTTTAAAGGGTTTGGGACCACGGGGCCCCGCGTCAAAACAAAGCGCGGTTTCCCCCTCCCGGGGGCCTGGGAGAAAACGTGGCTCAGAAAGTGGGGGGGTCCCCTCCTGCCACCGCAGCAAAAAGCAGCAGCAGGGAGCGGGAAATGGCACGCATGCCCCTTTCAGCCAATCAAGGCTCACCCACCCCTGAAAAAGGGGTGTTTCTCTTTGACCCATTCCCCGGGCCCGATGTCCCGCTCACCCGCTACTCATGGCCCCCAGCAGCGTTTTAGCGGGCGAAATTTCAAAGAGACAACAGTATGGTCCAACAAAAACCCAAGGTGCAGCAGCTTGGGCCGTGCTCCTGTCCCAAATTGTTGGGGTTTCTGCGTCCCTCCCTTTCCAAATTGGGGGACTCTGCACCATTCAAGGGGAAATTTAAAGGCTTGTTTCCGAGCCGAGATGGGAAGTTCCAAACCGTAATTTCTTTTCCAAAAAGGCAGTACCAGCACTTCATAAATAGGGTTGAACAGAGGGGGGCCCCGTCCCTTAAGTTTCGGTTTGTTCCAAGGTGCATGGCCCGAGCGGACGTCTGGAGCTGTAATTTTTGGTCAGGGCCCGTACATGTCCTTTACGGCCCACTGGGTGAAAAGTGCCCCCCTTTCCCGGCCCCGGCACCCCCAACAACTTGGAAAAGGAGACGCCGCTTTCTCCTCCAGGGTTGTCAAACTGCTGTTCCTGCGCCAATGGTCCGTTTCCTTTCCACCCCCCCAAAATCTCAGCCCCCACAATTTCTGTTTCCATCATAACCCACAGTGTAGGGCACAGGGGTGTCCCGCAGTTCTACACCGGTTGCCTGGGGCGAACTAAGTCACACGGGGGAGGAACGGGCCCCCGCTTTCCATCCAGAAAGGGATATCGATGTGGGGCTTTTCCGCGCCAACGAAAATCGAAAACCATGGTGACGGAAATTGGGGGAACATGGGTCCGCACTGCCCCGAGGGGGGATGGCCCAGGGCCCCCCCGGCATGGGCATGTTTTTAAATTTGGGTTGTGAAAAGGTTCCTGAAGTTTTTCCCCCCGATCTTAAAGCAGATTTAAAAATGGCCGGGAAAACTGTGCAGGGACTTTTATCCATTCGAAAAAAAAAACCAGGAAACCCCCTCCTCGGGGTTCCCCATTTGGCGCCAAAACCCGGGCCCCTTCCCAAAACCCACAGTTGATATCAGATGTTTCCCCCTTTGGGAAATTCCAGCTGCAATGTTGGAACCGCCCGGTATAAACAAAAGAAAGGCCTTTGAACGATTTTTTGTTTGACCCAGGCAGAAACGAATTTATCCCCTGTGAAATTTTTGATGTCGGGCCGTGGCGGGTTTCAAGCGGGGACACCTCCCGGGTTTTTTAAAAAAGGCCATTCTGGGGGGGGCGACTTTTTTTGGGTCATTCGCCAGGATAGGGGAAATGAATAACGTCTTTCCCCAATGCTTCATGTCCGGGAAAACAGATGCTAAAAAAAATCTGTCTGGGCAGGGGACTGGAGAGGTGGCGACTACATCTGTGGCCACAGAGCCCGGGGGGGGGACTGAAAATGGAGGGGGAAAGGAGGAGGACAGGAGGGGGAAGAAATTGTCGGGTTTGAAATGAGTAGTTTTTTCTACCCAGGTGAAAAGGGGAGGGGGAAAGAAAGGGAGCAGTGGAGGAGGTGGTTGGGAGAGGGAAAAACGGGGGCAGTTGCCCCCAAAAGCCCCGTGGGGTATACAGTGGAAAGGGGAGGCAGTGAGCCCCTCAGATCACTTGTGCAGAGGGCCCCGCAGCAGGGCTTTTTTGGCCTGGCAAAGTGACAGCCAAATTAGCCCGCACCCGGCAGGGGATGATTTTTGGGCTCTCCACCCTATTGGCCCCTTTCGCTCCCGGCCCCAAAAATGGGAGCCTTTTTCCCCAAGCTTTTTGAGGGGGAAAGAAAAAAACTCAAATATATAGGGAAAATTTTTTTTTCCCTTGGGGGGGGGTAAAATTCAAATTTGGGGGCCTTTTTTGGCCCCAAAATTTTGGGGATTGTCCCCCTCCTCTGAAGGTCGGGACCGGGGGGTTCCCTCAGCGCTAACGTACTACTGCCGCTGGTTTCTGCAGGAAGGTGGGGGGGGGGGTGGGAAAGGAAATTTCCCAAAGCTCCACCCGGCAGAAAACCTAAGTCGGGAGTCATTTGTGGGGCAGTTCCTTCCCCCCGCCTAGTGAGGAAAGGGCCCGTCGCCGCAGAAACCCAGCAGGCCCTGGAGCAGCCCCCTGAACCAACAGGTGGGGGGCCCCCTATTTGGGACAGCACTCTGCCCCCCCAGTTAGAAGATCCGCTGGACCCCGGGGCCCACCCCCAAACGGGGTTTGTGTGGCTGAAATTTTTGCCCGATTTTTGCAGTGGCCCAAGCTGTCCTCCCGGGCCATTTGTGTGGCTTTCAAAAGGGGGTGTTCGGGTGGGGGGGGGGGCCCATTATTAGAAAAAGGAAAAAACCCGTTTTGCCCACGGGAAAATGGGGAAACGACTGACCTTTGTCAAGATGAATCGGCGGGGATCGGCCCAGGTTTTCCCCAAACAAACCAATTTTTTTAGGCTTTCGGATTTACATGGGCCCAAGACGCCTCCCCCAAAAAAACTGTGAGAAATGAGTCGGGGTTCAAACTCCCCCTGCCTCAGCCCCAAATTCGGGACCCCGCCCCCGCCCGGGACCCCAAACTTTCTCCCTGAAGTTTCTCCATTCCCAACAAACCATCTTTACCGGGGGATCGGAAATTCCCAAAACCCCAAAAACTGTGTAAATTTGTCCCACTGTCGGGACCTCATGCGGCCGGGTGTGGCTGTTGGCCGTAAACCTCCACACTGTTTTCATTGCCCCACTCTTGGCCTACTCCTGTTTTTGCCACCCCCGAAAATTTTCCATTATCCCACTGTCGGGCCTCATTTGCTGCTGCCATGACCTACCAACTGTGTTCATTTGCCCACTTGGGGGGGCCCTTTACTCCTTTTTTTGGCCCCCTCCAAAATTGCCCTTTTGTGAAAACGTCTGACCTGGGGGCTTTGCGGGGCCCTGCTGCCTTTCCCCTTCCCCCCTGTGTCATTGGCCACTGTCTGACCTCATGTTTTTTGTTTTCCTCCATCCCAAAAAAACCCAAAACCAAAATTTCCTAAAAAATTGTTTCCCCCCCCCTTCCCTAACCCTCTTTCTTCCCCCCTTCCTTCTCTTACCTACAATTTTCATTCAAAAAACCCCCCCCAAAAAACCCCCCCAATCGGCCCCCCCCCCCCCCCCGGGCCCCCCCTTCCCCCCCCCTTTTGTTATTGCCCCCCCCCCCCCTGCCCCCCCCCCCCCCCCCCCCCCC
Source organism: Phyllomedusa bahiana (assembly GCA_025379985.1). Classification (NCBI taxonomy): domain Eukaryota; kingdom Metazoa; phylum Chordata; class Amphibia; order Anura; family Hylidae; genus Phyllomedusa; species Phyllomedusa bahiana. Next base: position 21,908 of record JAODAL010006444.1, on the reverse strand, counting down.
CCCCAAGCCCCCCCCCCCCCCTCCCCCTTTCGGGCCCCACGTTTTAAACTCTTGCTGCTGCTGCCGTGACCTACACATGTGTCTTTTGGGGCCACTGTCGGGCCTCATGCTGCTCCTGGGTCCCTCCCCGGACCTACACACTGTGTCATTGTTCCACTCTGGGGCCCCCAAAATCCTGTTTTTGCCACCTCCAGAATGTGATTGTGCCATTTTTTTCTGCCCTCTGCTGTTCCTGTGGCTGCTGCCGTAAACCTACCCCCTGTGTCATTTGGCCACGGGTTAAACCTCATGCTGCTCTTGTGGCTGCTGCCGTGACCTACACACTGTTTAAATTGGGTAAACTCTGTGGAATACTCCTGTTTTTGCCCCCTCCAGAAATGTCATTGTGCCCTTGCCTAAACCTCATGCTGCTCCCGTGCCCTACACACTGTGCCCTTGGGGCCACTGGGGACCTATGCTGCTGCCATGACCCCCCCTGTGTCATTGTGCCACTGCCGGACCTATGTTTGTGCTCCCGCCCCCCAAAAACACTCTTTTCATTTGTCCCAATTTTCTGACCTCATGCTGCTGCTGGGGCTGCTCCCCGTGACCTACAACTGTGTCATTGTGCCACTGTCTGACCTCATGCTGCTGCTGTGGGGGCTGCTGTGCCCTTACACACTGTGTCATTGTACCACTGTCTGACCTCATGTTTGCTGTTTGTGGCTGTTGCTGTGACCTACACACTGTGTCTTTTGTGCCACTGTCTGACCCCCATGCTGCTGCTTTTGGCTGCTGCGTGACTAGAAACGTGTCATTGTGCCACTCTGTGGCCTATTCCTGTTTTTCCCACCCCCAAGAATGTCATTGTGCCACTCTCTGACCTCATGCTGCTGTGGCTGCGCCGTCAAACTCCCCACTCTGTCACCTGATGTTGCCACCTGAGCCCTCAGCTTGTTTTTTTCCAGGCTGTCGCTCGCAAAGACTTTATAGGTACATTCCCCCTTCAGTTTTTTGGTCAGTTTTGCCCTCTTAAGTGCCAGGGAATTTTTATAGTGAAGCGATTTAAGAGCGGTGGCAGTCATGTGCGTGTCATACTAAAACACAAACATTGTATGAAGACCAAACCAAAACTCCCTTTGCATTTTTTAAGCATGGCAAAAACGTTTACAGCACCCTGCAGGCTCTGTGCAGCCCGGAAATAGCTGTTTTTTCACGTGATTCGTGCCGAAGTAATTCGGAACGAAGTTATTTTTTGCCGAGAAATTCGGCGAAGTGAACGAAATGAATTTCGGGAAATTCGCCCATCTCTAATCATCATGTCACCAGTGCCGAGACATTGCTCCCGGAATCACCTACGACAGAAGCCTAAGGCAGTGTTCACACGGCCTAATTGCGGAGCGTAATTACGCCCCGCAATTAAGCTGTGGGGGCGGGAGCGGGGGGGCCGGCACCTCGCCGGCCCATAGATATCCCTTACTAGCGGCACGTATACGCCTCTTTGTAAATGACATTTTTACTTATTCCCCTGCGGCGGATTGCCGGCTGGGAGAGGAGACGTAATCCATAGTTCTCTATGAGAACTGTGGATTACCGTAATGACTGGAACGTATTCCAGCCCGTAATTCACGCAGTACGGCGCGAATTACGGACTGACATACGTCCCATTTTAAGCCGTGTGAACATAGCCTAAGGCTTAAGCCCTAGGCTTTTGGCCTGGGAGCTACAGTGGTACAGGACAGGTGAGAACATCACTGTATTATGCCTCCTGCGCTGTTTACTCCTGTGAGTCGGCCTGAGGACGCGCATATAGTTAAAAAGATGTGTCAAGTCTGGGCCTGCACACAGACGTGCCCCACCAACCCGCCACAGGGAATGAGTGATGACCCGGAGGCGGACAGCCTTCAGCCTCCCTTCCTCCTTCTATACCAATGCCAAGTAGTTCTAACAAAACCTAGAAGTATGTTTTGGTTCATTGTCTTGCTGTAATATAAACCTTTGACCAAACAGGTATACACCAGAGGGTATTGCATGGCGCATTAAAATACTAGGGTAGCTCTTTTTATCCAGTGTACCAGTCAACCTGCGCAAATTGCCAGCTGAGGATCCAGCAAAAGAACCCGAAACCATCATGCTTTCTCCTCCATGTAGGACAATTGTTGTCACAAACTGAGGAGTCAGCCTTTTACCTACTTGACAGTGTGCAAAAAGCAAGCGTGATTTCCAAAACTGTCAGATTTTGATTAATTAGTCCACAAGACCTTTTTCAGTAGTCCGCTAGAAGTGCTGCTTAGCCAGGGCATCTTCTGTTCACAGCTGAAATGGAAACTTGTTTACTTTTTGTTGCTGTGCTTTTTGTGCTTGAAGATTTTGAGCTGTAAGGCTATGTCTCCACTGCACACATTTTCATAGCGTTTTTCGGTCACTTTCATAGCATTTTTCGTTCTCTGAAACTACTGAAAAACGACTGAAAACAGATCCCATAGACTTTAATAGTAAAACCTTCTGTAGTCTCCACAGAACATTTTGCTTCTGCTTATTTCTGTTCCCGGTCGTTTTTTGAAATGTTGCAGGGCAGAAAAATGTAAGAATTAGGTCTATTTAAAACGGCAGAACATTTTTTGTGCATTTTTGAATTTTTTTGGCGCATTTTTTTCAGAAAACCATAGCAATTATAATGCTGTGCATTTCTACAGGAAAAGTGCCCAAAAATGTGCATAAAACACACCAAGAAATACAAAACATGTCAAAAAATGGCCAGTTTTTGAGCGGTTTTTGACATGCACGGGACAAAAACTCCATTTTATGAACGGTTTTAGGATTTGGTTTCCAGTGAGTTTTTTGTCCAATGCCGTGTAGACCTAGCCTAAGGTGCCGATTATGCAAACTGTTGACTCACAAAAACTCGTCGTCTGATTTGGTCTGCCAGATCTCTTCCTGTGAGAGTTTCCTTCAGTCTCCCGGTGCCTTTTGATGACATAGGAAACAGCACTGACTGCCACCTTGTTTTTTTGCCAGTTTCTCTGTATGACAGACCTACACTTTTAAGGGCTATAATTGTCTGTCTCTTTTTTTTTTGTTAATTGCTTTTTTCTTGCTATTATCACAACAATGTTCCAGATCCTGACTTAGAAGGTGTTGTAATGCAGTCTTTTCCAACGATAGTTATGTAGAATCAGAGGGTTTAAAAGTAATGTCCAGAACTTGTGACACTTGTAGGAATAGTTTGCATCCAATTTTGAACTATAACATGCTGTCTGTCAGCAGCTGTTTTTGATGTCTTCCCTAAAAAAACAAATTGGTTAAAATCAGAATTTCAGACTATTGTTGCTATTGAGGTTAAAAAAATCATATTATGTTTATGGTTTTGAACCAATTTACGTTATTTGCTGCACTAGAACTGTGTTAATGTAAAATTTGTCCAAATAACCATATATCCCCCAAACCAAAGGGTTTTCAAATCTGCTCTAGATTGAATACTATAATAATCACCCTCATGATAGCTGCTGCTAAACATGGTTATTGTGGAGAGGACCTCCATTCCATGTTTGCTGCGGGCTTTTGTGGTCATGTTAAATGGCCAAGGCCATTTGGCATTTGAAAAGTAAATATTTCATAAATCCTAGGTCCATCAGCACTTTGTTTCTCATGGCCAGGGGATTGTGAGCATTATCGATGAGTATGACTGACATTTCTTTGTTGCTTGGTGTAATGATTGCAGCCAGCTGCACACCTCAATGCAGCCTTCGATAAAATGTTAGGGACAGGATACCCCAGCAGATAATATCACTTAATGAACTTGAACTGGAGATGAACAAACCAAAAGAAAACTAAATGAGATCGGCATCTACTGGGAAATCTCATTTTGGTCACGGCCGACAGAAAACTTAATTGATGCATTTCATCTTGTTCATTTCTGTCTGGCCTGATTTGATTAATTAGCCCCCACCCTTTTCTGCTCTTCCTGTTAAAATACATGTATAAAATATACAGCAAAGGGTTGAATTTCAATATATTAAACAGCAAACATCTATGGGATTGACGATATAATGAAATCGTAGATGCTATTAAGTCAGCAAAGGGAATTAAAGAAAGAAGAAATCTATCTCTAGAAACTTAAAGGGAATGTGTCATAAAAATAATGCAGCTTTGACACTGGCCTCTAGAGCAGACACAGTAGTCTGACATTTCCTGTTTTCAGCTCAGTTGTCAGCTTTGCTGTATAGACTGGGAGAAAATGAGCAGAGCCATCTCATCAATATTGGGTGGAGTTTATGACAGATCTGTTGTACTACTGATGTCCTAGGTTAGGCTTTGCATGCAGCTCTCCTGTTTTTCTGGACCTTCCGAAGAATGTTGTAAATGTATGAAAACTGGTGGTTTTATTTTATATTATACTTTTTTTTTAATTTATATTAAAAATCATATAAAGTAAATTCTATATGTTATATAAAGGTGTGACGGAAGGTGTGTATCACTGAGGGGGCTGGCCTCGGTGATATAAAAAACCCACATGTTGGGCCAGCAACAGCTTTGGTTGCTGAGTGGTTATTTCTGTTGTAGTTTAGGTCCAGATTTTCTGTGGACTGGTCAGAGAGCCTGGGTGGGAAAGGTCACTTCCATACTCCAGCCGGGCCTTACCAGCCAGAAAAAAGGTAGATGGTTCAGAGTACAGGGTGTTTCTGGACCTGAAACCAGAAGTTGTTTACTGCCTGAGCTTGAAGGCTGAGCAGCCCTGGGGACCTGCTGCACCAGTTGGACACAGTGACACAGTCAAAGTCCAAGTCCAAAATCCAGGTGCTGCCTCGGTTTATTTAGCAATTGCCAACAGAAACAAAAATAAGCCTTAACTTCAGGCTAACAGAAAACACAACCTACAAACAAATATGTGCCGGGCAAACAACTGCAAATATTATGTGTGAAGACACTATAACAGAATGATAAAAAACGAAAACGTGTCCACACTAAAAATATATATTAAAGGAAATTATTGATATACATTAAAAAATATATATAGTAATATACACCCAATGAGATTAAAACAGTGGTTCCCAGAAATCAAAAATACATATAATGAATAGATGAAAATCATTAATAAATACCAAATGGATAAAGAATGAATAATCACATAAAAAGTTGTAATAAATCATCAATACTTAACCTATAGCAGTCTAATAGGGCCAGGAGAACACCACCCCAATGTACGTTTCTCAGTAGCGCTTTGTCGAGGGAAACAGAAAATAAACACCTGCTCGGCTGAGCACTTACTACACATGGGATTTTTAGTCCTCAAGAGGCTCCCACAAACACCGTCTGTTACTCCAAGTATGGCTTTCTTCTTAGCTGCAGAGTTCCACCAGAGAACACCCAGAAGTCTGCAGGTCCAACCTTTTAGGGGGCCTGATACCAGCCTCATCTAGTACGTGGGAGTAGTCTCCCATCCATCACCTAGATCACTTCAGGAGAGAAACGGTATGTTCTTGGAGAAACATAACGTTCTTCCATAATGCTGCCGGTCACTGTCTCACATACCCTCCCCCTCTGTTCGAGCCTGTGGGGCTGGACACTTTTAGTTATCAAACAGTGTGCAGACCTAAATAGACCTAGCAGATAGTACTTGAGGGTCTCAAGTACTTGAGGGCCCACTTGATGGCCAAGCACTCCCACTCAACAATACCATAGTTCTTTTCAGCAGGCATGAGCTTCCTATTTAGATATGTGACATGGTGCTCTTCTCTGTCTACCTTCTGAGAAAACACTGCGTCCAGCCCCACATCAGACACATCTGTCTGCATGATAAACTCCACCTTAACGTTAGGGGTGACCAGAACTGGTTGCTTACAAAGTGCCATTTTTGGAACGCCCTTTCCACCTCCGGATTCCAGCTAACCATCACAGATGTGCTGTGCCTTGTCAGATCTGTGAGATGTGCCACTATACTAGCAAAGTTCGGAATGAATCTCTCATAGTACCCCACAATTCTTTAGAAAGCTGTCACCTGCCTCTTTGTTGTAGGTTGTGGCCAGTCCTGCATAGCCTCTACTTTATTGACGTGCAGTTTTATAACACTCCTACCAATTATTTGCCTCAGGTACCGTGCTTCCTCCAGACCCAAGGCACACTTCTTAGGGTTTGCTGTTAGACCTGCTTCTCTAAGAAACTAAGCATGGCCTGTACCTTAGGTAAAGATATGCTGATGCATAATGATGATGGGGTTGGAGAATGATATCCATTAACCTTTGAAAGGTTGCTGGAGCCCCATGGAAATCAAAGGGAAGACAGACATACTAGAACAGATAGTCTGGTGTGGCAAAAGTTGTCTTCTCTTTGGTCATACGGTAAAGGAAATCTATCAGTAGCCTTTAGTAAGGTCGAGAGTAGAGAAGTATCTGGCATGACCTAGCCTCTCAATTAACTAATCAACCCTTGGCACTGGGTACGTGTCAAATTTTGATACCTCTTTTAGTTTAAGAAGTCATTACAGAAGCATAATGAGCCATCCGGTTTTGGTATCAACATGGTAGGGGTGGACCATTCACTTCCTGATTCCTCAATCACCCTTAGGTCCAACATTTTCTTGACCTCTTCGGATATGGCTCATCTGTGAAAATCTTGGTCCCTTTCAGATGAACCTTTTCTCCTGGTTCAGTGACGATGTCATGCTCTTTGTACCTTTGTACGCCCTGATAACTCAGACAACACATCATTATTTCTCTGTATGAATGCCAGGGTCTCCTGTTGCTGGAACTTCGACAGGGACTCTGATACACACACCTCTGGAGCCACACAATGGAGGGTACTTACAGCTGTCAGGGTTTCCCCTATATTTCCATGGTTTAAATTTATATGATATAGCTGTCCCGGTTTCCTTTTGCCCGGCTGATAGACTTTATTCACTTCCCCAACCTTTTCAGTTATTTCACAGGGTCCTTGCCATTTCACCAGGAATTTTCTTTCTAGTGTGGACACCCGATCACCCAGGTTGAGGCTTCTCACCTCAGTGGATCTGTTATATACCTGACTTTGGGCTTCTTGGGCCTGCTCTAAATGTTCCCTAGTGATAGGCATGATGGAAGCAATTCAGCCCTGCATAAGGGAAATGTGTTCAACAACACTTCTGTAGGGGGTGGACTCGTGCTCCCAGGTCTTTTCGGCTATATCTAGGAGGCCCCATAGACGTTTACCATAGACCAGCTCAAACGGAGAGAAACCTGTGGAAGGCTGTGGTACTTCCTGGACTGAAAACATTAAATATGGCAAAAGACAGTCCCAGTCCTTCCAATCCTTACTTACTACCCTCTTTCACATGCTCTTTAGTGTCTTGTTGAATCTCTCAACAAGACCATCTGTTTGTCAGTCATATACAGATATGTGCAGATGTTTGATATTTAATAACTTGCATAATATAACTCTCACAATCCTTGACATAAAAGAGGTTCTTTTGGTATATCAGTATGGGAGAACATAAAGAACAGTTTGTTCGCAAGACTTTTAGGCCGTGTTCACACGGCTTATTCCCGACGGATTTGTGAGCCGTATTGAGCTCACAAATCCGCCGTGAATAAGGGGCGGGACGGGGGCGGGGCCGGAGCGCGGCGGGGGCGCCGCTTCCGGCCCATAGGACAATGCATTGTTTACGCCGCTTCGCGCCGGTTTAAATAATGTGCATGTCACTTTCTCCCCCCGCGGCGGATTCGCCGAGCGGGGAGGAGGGGACGGATTCACGTTCTCTATGAGAGCAGTGGATTACCGTTTAAAAAGCTGCCGCGGATTGGCGCCGTACTGCAGCGCAAATCCGGGCGCAGTACGGCGCCAATCCGGGCAAAATAAGCCGTTTGTGAACGAGGCCTTAGATGAAGTATTCCGCAATGGAACGGCCCCTCGGTAGTAACAGACAATGGGTAACAACACCAATACATGCTGATGGCCCCCTATAAGACTTTGCTAGTGGGCCCACTAGATCCTTCACAAACCTGTCAAAGGGTACCTCAATGATGGGTAATGGCACCAGGGGACTCTGGAAATGGGGCATAGGAGCTGTTAACTGGCACTCCGGGCAGGAGTCACAGTACCACTTTACATCAGTGTAAACCCCTGGCAAGAAAAACCTCTGGGGAATGAACTCTTTGGTCTTTTCACTACCTAAGTGACCTCCTAAAACATGCTTATGGGCGAGGGCTAACACCATTCTCCGATAGGACTGTGGTACCACTAGCTGGTCCAAAACCTCTCCCCAGACTTTGTTAACCTGATATGACAGCTCATGGTCGACTGCCATGTGTGGAAGCACTGTATCAACCCTTGTGTATTGAAGATCCCCATTCACGATCTTCACATTTTCCTTGGCTTTTACCAAGGTGAGATCTCAGAACAGAGCAGTCCCAAAATTATCGCGTGAGACCTCTAAGTCAGGTATAGCAGCCACTTCCTCCTGTTCCTCAGTCTCACCAGCCAAAACTGCTAGCGGAAAATTATTGTCACTCTCTGCCGGAAATGTGGCATCAGGGTCAAACTGTACTGGGAACATATGGTATACATTAACATCATTATTAATATTTACCCTAGATGTTATATGTTTGGGCCACAAATCCCAAAATAAGAGGAAGTCTCTTCCCAGGATCATTGAGTGCACATGGGACCTAACTACGCCCCCCTCATGAGAGGAAAGTTCACAAGTAGTCTCTAGATTTAATAAGGCATTAGGGTACTCTTTGGTGTCCCCATGGACGCACAGGACCCCATGTCCGGTGAATGACGTAGAGTCAACTGGCAGGCACCAGAGTGACCAAGCTCCCTGAGTCTAGTAGAGCTTTTAGGTGACCCAGCTGCTTATCAATCTCTGACACAGTCCCTGCACAGCACAGTGGCCGTGCAAATAAAGACCTCCGCCTGTTAGGGCTAGGCTGTGCTCAGACTGCAGGGATCAACAGGCTGCAGCAGCTGATTCGCAACCCCACCCTGATGCTCATGTGGCTGACAGCTCTGTGAGTGACAGACGCCCAGCCACTCCTGACAGAGGGGGTGTCACACCAGCCAATGGGAGGACCCGGAGGCCGCTCCAATCAGCTACAGGGGCGGTATCCAGGAATCCCATTTAAACTCCCTGAAGGATGAGTGCAGCGCCTGTGATATTCCTGGCTACCTTGTGTTACTTGTTCTTTATATTGTGTTTTGCTCATCCGTATACCTGACCTCGGCCTGTTCTCCTGACCCAGGCTTGTCTCCTGATTTTGTACCTCGCTCCCGTTCGTGTTTGACCTCGGCTTGTTTACGTTTATCCCTCTGGTTCTGATTTGTGGCTTTGGCGTTCCTATTTGATATTGACCCGGACTGTCTGACTATTCTACTTCCTCACGTCCCCAGCACTTTAGCAGAGCAGGAACTGTCGCCCAGTTGCCGCCTGCCACCTAGGGCAGCACGTCAAGCAGGCAGGGACAGTGGGCTGGGTTCCAGTTAGGGCTCACTGCACCTCCCTTGACGTGACACCGCCTAGCTAACTCACACTCTATCAGCTCTACTGCAAGTTCACAGTTGGTGGTAATATACATAGGTCCATGACACCGCCAGCACAGTATGCAGCGCTCGACTCCTTGAGACTCTGCCCTGGACTGGACTGTCCATTTGGGACTTTTCCTCTCCTCCATATGATTCCCATGTGCCACCTCCCTTTGGGATGCCTATTACCCGTGTTATATATGGGACTGTCTTACCAGACAACTTGCTGTTCCCGGAGTTGGAGTGTTCAGGAGGAACGGCCTGGAGTAGGTACTTAGTGGCTTTAGGAGGTTTTCACACTGCGTATTTGCGGGGCATACTTTGGGGTGTAATTGTGCTGCAATGTGCCAAAAGTAAGCCCTGCAAATATGGTAAAATTATGGCACTCATTGAGTGCTATGATTTCACAGCATATTCCCAGGTGCATATTATGCGCCCATAGAAAGAAGCACTGTGTTAAGTACTCCTATACCATTTGACCAGATTAACAAGCTGTTCAGCATCTTTGGGGTCGCAGTGTCCAACCCAGTGCTGGATCACAGGAGGTAAAGAGTGGATGAACTCGTCCAAGACAACCTTTACCACCATCTGACCATCTGTGCAGGTGTAGACTCTTCAGGTTGTAGCCACTTTTTCACCAGGTGGATCAAGTCATACATCTGGGAGCAGGCTGATAGGTGGACGGAAATAACGCCAGTTAATGCACGTGTAGCAATTGGTGTTTATGCACAACGAAGCCGAATCTCCCCTTAACTAACATATCCTTTGAGTCCTGCTCACTGAGGTCAAAACATGCCTTTTGTGGTTCTCCATTCAGGAAAGGTGCCACTACTTCAGCCCACTGAGCCATGAGTAATTTCTCCAGCTCGGCTACCCTTTCGAAGACCCTGAGATAAGTCTTGATGTCGTCTGTGAGCATTATTTTCTGCAGGGACAACTGTACGGCAGCACTGGTGGTGGTAAGCAAGCTTGACCACTTCCTCACACTTTGCGTCACAGCCAGGACTTGCTCTTGTAGCTGCTTATTGATGTGCCACTGCTCCTGTAGGAAGAGACAATTGATTTCCACCAGCAGGGCATTGGTTTCAGCCTGGGCTCGCATGAACTCCTCATACACCTCTTGCTGGGTCGCTGTCATCAGCTGGAGCCTACCTGGATTAACTGCTTCAGCAGTTTGTCCATGTTAGCAGTCTCTGATTGCTGCACAAGTACAGCTTTCACCCAGGACATAGGTCACAACACTCTCTGAGCAGTTACCTTTAGCAACAGTGTCTCAATTCCTGCAGAAAAAATGCTGTTTAGACTTGTGTGTGTCTCTTTAAGTCTATGCCCACATCCAAAACACCATATGTGGAAGATCAGCGTCAGGATCAGATATGCACCCCGGGCTTTTGAGAGACAGTAACACAAGTCCAAATTCCAAGTGCTGCCTGGGTTTATTTAGCAAATGCCAACAAAAACAAGCATTACCTTCAGGCTAACAGAAAATAAACACCTGCTCGGCTGAGTACTTACTAGACATGGGTTTTTAGTCCTCAGTAGGCTCACAAAGACACCATCTGTTACTCCCAGTATGGCTTTCCTCTTAGCTGCAGAGTGCCACCAGAGACCACCCAGAGGCCTGCAGGCCCAGTCTTTATCGGGCCTGATACGAGCCTCAAATGGTATGTGGGACTGGTTTCCCACCCATCACTTGTACCGGTCCGCGTCACTTCTGCTCCATGCAGCGTACAACAAACAGCTTCCGTTCTGTGAAACACATACACAGACAGAGCCTGTGTATGCTAGGCAGTTTTATGTGGGGCAGTTATATTGATCAGATATGCATATAATATAAACATATAATCAGCTCTGTGGCCCAACCCCTCCATAACACACCCCATCCCTACCCAGGGCTGTGGAAAAATTGTCTTACATGAAAGTAGTCCCTAGTGGAAAAAAGGTTGGGGACCGCTGAATTAGACCACTCCAGGGAAGAACCAGCCCGGACTAGACTGCTTGGAACAGCCATTCTAAGACATGTCAGTAACTTAGTGCTACTGACACACAACTGCCTACTCCAACCCTAACCCTATCCTAACTTCAACCCTAACCCTACTCTAATTTCAACCCTAACCCTACCCTAACTTCAACACTAACCCTACCCTAACTCCAACCCTACACTAACTTCAACCCTAAAAACAGAAAAACCCAAACACTCACTCCAACTCTACCCCAACCCTAACCCTAACTCCAACCCTAACCCTATCCTAACTTCAACCCTAACCCTACCCTAACCCTACCCTAACTTCAACACTAACCCTACCCTAACTCCAACCCTAACTCTAACCCTACCCTAACTCCAACCCTAACCCTACCCTAACTCCAACCCTAACCCTATCCTAACTCCAACCCTAACCCTACCCTAACTCCAACCCTAACCCTAACCCTAACCCTTGTGAAGGCTCCCACCGCTGCCATGTCCTTGTTTGCCCCACTTCCGCCGCAGGCTGGAAGTGGGGAAACCGCCATCTTGGTACAGTCTAATGCATTGTCTATGCATCGTTTAGAGATTTACATTGGTAATTTGGTATTGTTGGCAATATGTCCTATGAATGAATTATTACCTTTTGTTGCTTAGCATTGCATTAACATCACATATCTAATACTCTAGTGTTCTGTATAATGATCACTCTCCAATTTCCAGTCTCACAGATACTCTTATAGGGGTTCTATTAGTTGAAGCCCCAAATAATTGACATAGACCTATTTATTTTATTTTTACTGCTTATATTTCTTTTTCTTGATGGCTCTACCTCTGAAAGACTTGGCACTGTCAATTGTTATCTATGCTCCCTTCATTATATGAAGTTATTATAATTCTATCCAAATCCTGACAATGCAAAATAATGCTTTTACATAGTGCCACCAAACTATTGCCTTTCAGTACCCGAATAAAACCTACAACATACAGTGCTTAATTGATAACTCCACATTGTATCTACTATAATTGCTGTATAGTGCCCTCAAAACACTACCATATATATATCTGGGAACGGGCCCCCAAAAGTGCTGTTTCAGAATGGAGAGACAGCCTCGGTTGTGCACAACTCTCCATTCTGTTCTATAGGAGTTCTGTGTATTGCCGAACACTCGGCTGTACTTGGAACTCTCATAGGACAGAATGGAGAGTCATGTGCAAGTGCAACTCGCTCCCCTTTTTGGATCAATACTTTCTTGACCTGTTCCCAAGACAGGTGTGGGTCCCAGAGGTCAGACCTGCACCTATCAGACTTTAGTGGCATATCCTATCAATATGCTATCAAAGTTCATGGTTGGAACAACCCTTTGATGTTGACATACACTATCCTTAGGTTGCTTCTGGATTATTGCTCAGTTTTCTACTGCCCTCCCCTCTCCAAACGCTCCTTGGATCAAACAACAACTTATCCCTCAAGCTTTCTATGGATTGGTCCCTCAATGGCCTCTTTTTGAAGCTACCACTTTTAATAAATGTTGAGTAACTGAGCAAGATCTTATGCTATGGCATGGTATATTAAACTGATGGTTCCTCAACTCTTGAAATTTGTTGTCTTTTTATATAATTAATTTACTGTAGGAACCTTGTGTGTGAGATAAATATCCTTGTTACTACTGTATGTATTCCACAGGGCTGGTGTGTCAATCCTTGCTCAGTCCTCTGTACCATCTGTTCCGGAGTTTGTCTGCCTATTTCCTGGCGCTTTCATTTTCCAAATCAAGTGACCAATAACAGCCAATCAGTGCTCTCTATTTTTTGGACATGTTTCCCTTCCTTATGGGAATCCCTTCCTTGTTAGTACTGCAAACAGATTTAAAACAAATTGTTGACTATACATACAGATCCAGAAAGGTAGAGTTAGAGAATATATCAAAGGCGTAACTTGGAGCTCCTGACCTCCAATCAAAAATCTGTAGTGGTTCCCAACCTATAATGTTCTATTTATAATAGTCTTCTTTTGTCACATTCTGTAGTTATACCTCTGGAGATTATTACAAGCATCTCTGCTTTGCAGTCTGGTCAGTTTTCTCTATGAAGGTCAAGCATAATCTTGTACTTCTAAAATGTATGGAAAATTCAAAAAGGTTGAAAAATATTTCCTTTGTCTTCATATGAATTATGAATTATTTCGGAGACAAGGGAAATATTCTTTAAACTTTTGAATTCTTCTCATTCTTGCAAAAACCCGCAGAGAGAGAAAACATGAAATATGCAATGAAACCACTTAAAAAGTTCACTCTGACCTACACCTGATTTTTCCATTCTCTTAAAATCTGTATACATGGTCCTCTTTCCACAAAAGGACCACTGATCCAGTGGATACAAATAAAATTACATAGGCAGATATAGTCAATTTAATGTCCCCCATAGGCAGGTATAGGCAGGTACAGGCAGTTTAATGTCCCCCATAGGCAGGTATAGGCACTTTAATGTCCCCCATTGGCAATTATAGGCAAGTGTAGACAGGTATATGTCCCCTATAGGCGGGTATAGGCAGAGTTAATAAAAAATACAAGTACTCACCTTTCTTCCCCGCTCTTCCGAGGTGCTCCATCTTCTTATCGGCACAAGGGGTGTGATGTCATCAGGCTGCACAGGAAGTGATGACCTAGCACACGGTCTGTGCTGTATACTCCGGAAGGCCGCAAGTCTGCTTGCGGCCTTCTGGAGTCCTCTGCGGAGCAGGGACCACTCGCTCTCTGCTCCAAAATCGTATCTTCAGCCGTATGCGCTCCCAGAGGAGTCGCATACTGCTGAAGACATCACAGCTGGCACCCGGGCCATTGCAGCGCTGGACGCAGACAGCTGACTCGGGTATAAGCCGAGGAGGACTTTTTCGGCACATTTTTTTGTGCTGAAAAACTCGGCTTATACTTGAGTATATACAATATATATATCTGTATATATATATATATATATATATATATATATATATATATATATATATATATATACACTACCGTTCAAAAGTTTGGGGTCACTTAGAAATTTCCTTATTTTTGAAAGAAAATCACATTTTTTTTCAATGAAGCTAACATTAAAGGAATCAGAAATACACTCTATACATTGTTAATGTGGTAAATGACTTTTCTAGCTGCAAACGTCTGGTTGTTAATGCAATATCTACATAGGTGTATAGAGGCCCATTTCCAACAACCATCACTCCAGTGTTCTAATGGTACATGGTGTTTGTTAACTGTGTAAGAAAGATATTTTTAACACCCTTGAAAACCCTTGTGCAAGTATGTTAGCACAGCTAAAAACATTTTTTCTGATTAGAGAAGCTATAAAACTGACCTTCCTTTGAGCTAGTTGAGAATCTGAAGCATTACATTTGTTGGTTCGATTAAACTGGCAAAATTGCCAGAGGAGAGAACTTTCATGTGAAACTCGACAGTCTATTCTTGTTCTGAGAGATGAAGGCTATTTCATGCGAGAAATTGCCAAGAAACTGAATATTTCCTACAACGGTTTTAATTACTCCCTTCAGAGGAGAGCACAAACAGGCTCTAACCAGAGTAGAAAGAGAAGTGGGAGGCCCTGCTGCACAACTGAGAAACAAGACAAGTACATTAGAGTCTCTAGTTTGAGAAATCAACGCCTCACAGGTCCTCAACTGGCAGCTTCATCAAATAGTACCCACAAAACGCCAGTGTCAACGTCTACAGTGAAGGGGCAACTCCGGGATGCTGGCCTTCAGGGCAGAGTGGAAAAGAAAAAGCCATATCTGAGACTGGCTAATAAAAGGAAAAGATTAATATGGGCTAAAGAACACAGACATTGGACAAAGGAAGATTGGAAAAAAGTGTTATGGACAGACAAATCGAAGTTTGAGGTGTTTGGATCACACAGAAGAACATTTGTGAGACGCAGAACAACTGAAAAGATGCTGGAAGAGTGCCGGATGCCATCTGTCAAGCATGGTGGAGGTAATATGATGGTCTGGGGTTGCTTTGGTGCTGGTAAAGATTTGTACAAGGTAAAAGGGATTTTGAATAAGGAAGGCTATCACTCCATTTTGCAACGCCATACCCTGTGGACAGCGCTTGATTGGAGCCAATTTCAACCTGCAACAGGACAATGACCCAAAGCACACCTCCAAATTATGCAAGAACTATTTAGGGAAGAAGCAGGCAGCTGGTATTCTATCTGTAATGGAGTGCTCAGCGCAGTCACCAGATATAAACCCCATTGAGCTGTTGTGGGAGCAGCTTGACTGTATGGTATGTAAAAAGTGCCCATCAAGCCAATCCAACTTGTGGGAGGGGCTTCTGGAAGCATGGGGTGAAATTTCTCCAGATTACCTCAGCAAATTAACAACTAGAATACCAAAGGTCTGCAATGCTGGAATTACTGCAAAGGGAGCATTCTCTGACGAAAGCAAAGTTTGAAGTAGAAAACTATTATTGCAAATAAAAATCATTAATTCTAACCTTGTCAATGTCTGGACTATATTTATATTAATTTTGCAACTCATTTGATAAATAAAAGTATGAGTTTTCAGGAAAAACACAAAATTGTCTGGGTGACCCCAAACTCTTGAACAGTAGTGTGTGTATCTATATATATGTGTATATATATATATATATTATATATATATATATATATATATATATATATATATATATATAGACATACAGTTAAACAGAGCAGAATAATGTAAGACTGAACGACTGAAACCTGCTAAACACACAGACGGAAGGGGGGAGGATTCAGCAGTGCGCAGCCGGGATTACAGATACAAGGGAGGCACGTTAACCTCAATCCTGCCACAGAATGTAATGCAGATGGCCGAGGAATTCCCTATTACTTGGAAGTAATGATTTCATGAAATGCTGGAAGATTGCCAAATGCATTAAACAACACAGAGAGAGTGCAATCCATGGTATTGTCTTCCTGAGCTTTTTTTTTTTGCTCAACATTATCTGAGCCTTTTAATAATATATTTTGACCATAAGCATTTCTTTTGTTTTCTAGTAACATACTTATACAAAGGTGCCACATCACCATTATGTATAAATGTGGGGATCAGCGCTCTGTTTTCTCACATAAAGTTCCAAATCATCTGTATAGAGTTAAATGATAAAATCTTGGCAGTCTGCAGTTACCACTAGGGGGGACTCAGTGCACACTGTCTACACACTGAACTTAATAATAGCATAATAAGCAGTATTATTATTATTATTTATTTTAAAGCGCCATTGATTCCAGGGCGCTGTACATTCGAGGGGGTTACATACATAACATAAGTCAAACGAGTACAATGATAAGTGATGAATGACAATTGGCACGACAGAGGGAGAGAGGACCCTACCCGCGAGGGCTTACAATCTAAAAGGAGGGGGAAAGAGACAGAAGGTGGGGGCAGACATGTTTGTGGAGGATGTAGTGACAGCAAGGTTAGTGTAGGTTATAGGCAAGCCTGAAGAAATGGGTTTTCAGATTGCTTTTGAAGCTGGTGAAAGTGGAGGAGAGTCTGATGTGTTGGGGCAGTGAGTTCCAGAGTGTGGGGGAAGCACGGGAGAAATCTTGGAGACAGTTGTGTGAGGAGCTGATAAGGGGAGAGCAGAGGAGAAGGTCCTGTGAGGAGCGGAGATTGCGTGAGGGGAGATATTTGGAAATTAGGGCAGAGATGTATGGAGGGGAGAGGTCATGGAGAGCCTTGTAGGTCATGGTTAGTAGCTTGAAGTGAATTCGCTGGGCAATGGGAAGCCAGTGAAGGGATTGGCAGAGGGGAGAGGCAGGGGAGTAGCGAGGAGAGAGGTGGATAAGACAGGCAGCAGAGTTGAGAATGGTTTGAAGGTGAGCAAGAGTGCTAGACAGGAGGGAACAGAGAAGGATGTTGCAGTAGTCTAGGCGGGAGATGACAAGGGCATGGACCAGCATTTTTGTAGTGTCATAGTTTAGGAATGAGCGGATGCGAGAGATGTTTTTCAGGTGGAGGCGGCAGGCAGAGGTGAGGGTTTGGATGTGTGGTTTGAAAGATAAAGCGGAGTCTAGTATTACCCCAAGGCAGCGGACTTGCGGAACAGGTGAGAGTGTACAGCCGTTGACTGAGATAGAGAGATCAGGGGGAGGGGTAGAGTTGGACGGTGGAAAGATGTTGAGTTCTGTTTTCTCCACATTTAGTTTTAGGAGACAGGAGGAGAAGATGGTGGATATGGACGATAGACAATCTGGGATCCGGGAGAGCAGAGAGGTAACATCTGGGCCAGAGATGTAGAGTTTGGGTATGTAGCATACAGGTGGTAATGAAAGCCGTGTGAGGCTATGAGCTGACCGAGGCCAAGAGTGTAAAGAGAGAAGAGTACTGGACTGACCCCTGGGGGACACCAACAGAGAGAGGCCGGGGGAGGAGGTGGCGCGAGAATGTTACATGCTGAATATTCGATCAGTGAGGTACGAGGAGATCCAGGAAAGAGCCAAATCCGTGATGCCGAGGGAGGAGAGGATTTGTAGCAGGAGGGAATAGTCGACAGTGTCAAAGGCAGAGGACAGGTCTAGAAGGAGAAGGACAGAGTAGTGGCGTGAGGCTTTAGCAGTTGCTAGGTCATTAGTGACCTTGGTTAGGGCGGTTTCGGTAGAGTGTAAGCTGTAGGCTAACATAATGTCCATGTCTTTGCAGCAGTTTTAGAGCTCTTTGTCAGAAAGCTCACATTTTTGTTGTGCCTTATATATTCATCTGTGACACTGGTGAATCTAGAGCTCTAGCATTCATCAGCCATGTCCTTCTAAAACTTTGTAATGAAATATCAGCCATCAATGTGGATGATGATAGTCTCTGTACAGCTCTGCAGAATACGTCAGCACCATATAAATGAATTAAATAAATGAATTAGGGATCTCATTTTATTACAGTTTTAAAACTAGAAAAAGTAGTACAACTTTTGTCCATGACTATGTCCAACAAATGGGGCTAGCAGCATGTAGAAATAGCTGCTGCTCCATTGTCTTTAGAGTTTTCAATTTTTTTATAGTTTCCCCTATTTATTTGCTATCAGTACTGTTATGGCACAGACATGCTAATGAACTCCATGACACTCCTAGGACTCCCTCCTCTCATACTTAAAAACTCCCCTCCCAATAATCACCCCAAAAATGAGCCTTAGGCTATGTCTACACTACATAGTTTTATGATCGTATTTTCGGTGCTTTTAGGATTTTAAAATACGATCGTTTGTGCAGCCCCGTAGACTACAATAGAAAAGATGACCTGTAGTCTCCACAGCTTGTCTTTTCTACAATCATCTTTCAGCGCTAGTGTATTATGCAACATGTTGTATGATACGCCGGCGCTTTTAGTTTTTTTGGCATCTTCCCATACAATACAATTGTATGGGCGATGTAAAAAAAACGAGAACCGACTGCAGTTTTTGCGCAAAACTTAACAAAAACCACGGTCGTGTATCGGAAAAAAACTCCCGCTTTCGGCTGTTTTTTGTCCGATGCAGTGTAGCCATAGCCTTAGAAGGATTTTATTCTGGGGAGGTCTTTGAAGTCTTTAAAAGATCTAGCGATATTTTGCCCATGACCACGGTAACTTAACTCTTGCCAATCAATGATAAATCAGAGGAGGAATTGAAACATAGGCCAAAAGCCCACTAACCATTTGCAGATTACTGCCAGAACCCCTCCATTTTCCACAACTCTGGAGTCCAGCACCTTACTGGATTCCCAACCCCTCACAAAAAATTACTTCATAGCCAGAATTGTCACCAACTCCCACTGCAACTGCTGCTACAAAGACATAAAACACCCCCACTGTCTGGGCCAAACACAACCATCCAAGGCCCTACACACCTAGCCTCTTACCAAACTGACTAGGTAAGTAATATGCCCCACAACCCTATGTTCCTTTGTTCTTATGTATTAGCGCCGATGGGTGGAAGATGACATTTCTGTAGCAGTTAACCTAAAATGGCTGCTCGCCTGCACCCCCCTTTCATAACCCCTGTTTTCTCTACCTTTTCTGTTGAGCCCTCCCAATGATCCCACACTTAATAATTTCCTATCCCCTCCCTACAAACCCAGTTATGGCCGGTCTTCCTTTAGGCAAATGGTCTTATTCCATCCTCTCTATACTGTCTAATGTGCATTCTCGGACACTTAATATGAAAAATGAGAGCACTCAGGTTAACACCTTATGAGTAGAGATGGTCGAATTTCTCAAAAATTCTATTCGTTCACTTCTCCTAATTTTCCGACAAAATTTGTTTCGATCCGAATTATTTTGGGACGAATCTCGTTAAAAAATAGCTATTTCCAGGCTGCACAGAGCCTGCAGGGTGCTGTAGAACGTTGTGCCATGCTTAAATATGCAGAGGGAGCTCGGTTTGGTCTTCATACAATGTTGTGTTTTAGTATGACACGCACATGACTGCCGCCGCTCTTTTTGAATCGCTTCACTATAAAAATTCCCTGGGCACTTAAGAGGGCAAAACTGACCAAAAAACTCAAGCGGGAATGTAGCCTGATAAAGTCATGCCAGCGAAAGCTGGAAAAAAACAAGCTGAGAGCTCAGGTGGCAACATTAGTGACAGAGTGTGGAGGTGACGGGGGCAGCCACAGCAGCATGAGGTCAGACAGTGGCACAATGACATTCTGGAGGTGGCAAAACACGAGGAAGCCACAGAGTGGCACAAAAGACTGAGAGCGAGGTCACGGCGGCAGCAGCATGAGGTCAGGCCGTGGCACAATGACATTCTGGGGGTGGAAAAAAAGTTTGCAGGGCCACAGAGTGGCACAATGACACAGTGTGGAGGTCACGGTAGCAGCAGCATGAGGTCAGGCAGTGGCACAATTTTCCCTTCTGGAGGTGGCAAAAACTGGATAGGCCACAGAGTGGCACAATGAAAAGAGAGTGGAGGGGACGGCAGCAGCACGAGGTCAGACGTGGCACAATGACATTCTGGAGGTGGCAAAAAAAGGTTTAGGCCACAGAGTTTGGGACAATGACAGAGAGTGGAGGGCACGGCAAACAGCAGCATGATGGCAGACAGTGCCACAATGACACAGTGTGGAGGTCACGGCAGCAGCCACAGCAGCAGCATGAGGTCAACAGTGGCAAAAATGGGCATTCTGGAGGTGGCAAAACAGGTGTAGGCCACAGAGGGGCACAATGACAGAGAGCGGAGGGCACGGCAGCAGCGCAAGGTCAGACAGTGGCACAATGCCCGTGTGGAGGTCACGGCAGCAGCCACAGCAGCAGCATGGGGTTCAGACGGGGCCCCCAAGACATTCGGGGAGGGGGGCAAAAACAGGGGGAGGCCACAGAGTGGCAAAATACGAGATGGAGGTCACGGCGGCAGCAGCATGGGGTCAGGCGTGGCACAATAACATTTTGGAGGTGGAAAAAACAGTAGCAGGCCACAAAGGGCACAAAACACAGTGGGAGGTCACGGTAGCAGCATAGGTCGGCATGGCACAATCACATTCTGGAGGTGGAAAAAAACTGGAGTGGGCCACAGAGTGGCACAAGACAGAAGTGGAGGGACGGCAGAGCACATGGGTCAGACAGTGACACAATGACACAGTGGGAGGTTTCGGCAGCAGGGCACACCCCCCAGCTGAGGTCAGACAGTGGCACAATGACATTCTGGAGGTGGCAAAAAAGGTGGGGGCCACAGGTGGCACAATGAAAAGAGTGGAGGGCAGGGCAGCAGAAACATAAGGTCAGCAGGGGCCCAAAATGACACAGTGGGGGAGGTCAGGGGCAGCAGCCCACACGCATGAGGTCAACAGGGGCAAAATTTTGACTTTCGGAGGTGGCAAACAGGAGGGGGCCCAAACAGATGGCACAATACTGAGAGTGGAGGTAGGGCGGCAGCAGCATGGGGGGCAGGCAGTGGCACAATACATTCGGGAGGTGGCAAAACAGACAGGCCAAGGGGCACAATAACAGTGGGGGGGTCAGGGGTGCAGCAGCATGAGGTCGGGCATTGGCACAATCACATTCTGGAGGTGGCAAAAAAGGGTGGGCCAAGAGTGGGACAATGACACAGTGTGGGGCCCACCAGCAGCAGCATGAGGTCAACAGTGGCACATGACACTTTTGGAGGCCCGGGGCAGCACCACAGCCGCATGAGGTCAGACAGTGGCACACTGTCAGTCTGGAGGGGGCAAAAAAGATAGGCCACAGAGTGGCACAATACAAGATTTAGGGTGCGGCGGCGGAGCAACGCATGAGGTCAGAGAGTGCAAGGACACGGGTGGATGTCACGGCCCCCAGAACAGCAGCAGCAGCATGAGTTCATAGAGGGGACAAGACAAGGGGTTTTTGGGGGGGGGTTCAATACCAGCCCCCTGGTAAAGATGGTGGTAGACAGAGGGGGAAACTGTCAGCAGATGTGGGGCTCGGTGGGGGCGGCATCAGAATAGGGGCTCGGCAGGTAGTTTAACCTAGACTGACGCCTAA